>JAEQBH010008858.1:0-89952 GCA_016808115.1 Tetrastigma voinierianum | reverse complement strand
GGGTTACTAAATACCCAACTCAGTAATTCATAAAGAATTCTCACTCACTGTAACGAACTTTTCTCGAGTTACTGCTTTTGCATACTCACATGGAATCAATGCTTCACATCCCGAGCTCTAGGTACTAGGCTTCCAGCCATTTCAAAGAATTCTATTATTTTAATTATACTTAAAACAAATTTTTTCGAGGTTCAACACCGCACTTCACGGACCATGCCTGATTCGTTATCCTCAGGCACCAAAAGCATAGGTTAAATTCAAGAGAAGGCAAATGAAAAAGACAGAAGAAAAAATTATATAGAAATGCATGATTTGTGCTTGAATGATTTATTATGTATGAAACTGATGATTAAAATGACTAATTAATTGTAATTTAATACACAATGGTAAGTATATATGGATTAATTTAATAATAATAAAAATGAAGAAGACATTGATTTAGAAAATGTAATATTTATGATGTAAAACTAAATGAAGAGAGAAATGTATAGAACCACTAGGCATGAAGTAGCTTAGCGCATTGTTTTATCATCGCTGCTAAGTATCAGAAAGTGGTATGATAGATCGCTGAGCAGAGTCACCACAACAGAGCACAAGTATAAAAGTAAATGTCTGTCTACGCATATTATTTCATTCATGATATTTTGTACTGACATCAAGACAAAAAGTTCGCAATAAGATCACATTTTTTATATCTTTTGAAAGCATGGAAATATTTTGCTATATCAGGACAACTGTGGTGAACTCCATAAATATTTTGTAATTGTATTTGAAAAGGTATGAATTAATTTGTATAAATGTGTTATTTTAAGAACGTTATGAGCCATATTTAAATTAAGGAATGTATATTGGTTTAATCAAAAACTACATTTAAATTATTTATAAAAGCAAAGGCGCTCACAACCGCCCTTCTGTACCACCTGCACCAAAGAGAGAACCAATGATCGTGAGCAACGCCCAATATGACAATTCCCAAGGCTACCCTCACCGGCACACGCAAGAATGCCATTTCACACATTCAAGTAAAAACATACACATTCCTACCTAAATGTCTACATGCCATGGATGAGAATGTGACCCACCTTGTCCTATCCCGAGTCATCACCGACTTCACATGCATGCCGCGTGAAACCACATATTTGCGTTCCATCAACAATTACTCTTTCCAAACAAAAGCTTGCTTGTCAATCAAAATCCATTGGACACCTGGCATCAACTTGTTTTTACCAAGTTTCGTGTTTTTGTGTAACAATGGTCTCACCACAGCTTTTGCACGCCTTCCACGACATTCAATCTCATCACTCGGGATCCATAATCGTCTGGGTCCATAAGAATATTTGGTTAAACTGTGTATCTATCCCCTTCGCTATACCCAACACACGTATTTTCTATTTCATTTTTCTTTATGCAACCAAGGAGATTCATTTGACGTTGTCCTCATTTACATCGCAAGGTTTCTCCACCATCGAAATACCAAACATGCGGTCTACACGCAACCATGCACTCACACTATTTAATGCGATGTCCCCGCAGACATGCAAATGCAAGATGCCATTTCATGTTATATCATGTCACATGCATAATGAATGCTACATGGACAACACACAACCACAATTCACGCCACCGCTGTCGGCGAGGATAACGTTACATCACCCGCCATATGACTTTCTATAAATCATTTCATTCATGTCAACCTATCATGCAAACATATATCAACATCACGCCACGCTCATCGATACACGATTACTTCGCTTCTTCACGATTCACATTCAAATATGTCATCTTATGACTCATGTCAAGAAATGACATACATAAGGTAATCATAATGGCCAATGCACATAATAAATTCATGTCATGTCAACATGTTAGAGCACACATTAATACCACCAAACATGTTACTTTATCAAAGAACACATCGATCTATCAAGACTAGTTGTGGCCTAGAGATGCCCACAAAACATTCCACACAACAAGTCATCATAGCCCACGTAATAAGTTCAACTGAAGTTAAGAAATCCAGTCCCCTAACAATTCCAAAACTGACAATGCACACCAAACACCTGCCAGGTCAGCCCTAAACCGACCATAACTCCTGTTATAGAGGTCCTATTTCGTGATTCAAAATCCTAACATCAATTTCTAATAGATACAATTTTTGAAGGATTCTAGTCCAAATTTCACTTTTCTCAACCGAAAATCACCCCAAAACTGGATGTGAGTTCGGTCAAACAGATAAAAGGCTATGGCGCCCTTAAAACGATCGATAACTCGTTATAGATATCAAATTTTGGTGATTCAAAGTTTAACATCAAGTTCTCAGATAGGACTACAATTTCCTTGAAGGATACTAGTCCAAATTTCTCTTCAACCAAACATGCTTCCAAAAGCCTAGATACATATACACATCACAGGTCTCTGCACTTCGCCCTCACTCTCGTCTTCCAAAACAGTATGGTGCAATGTCCATATACAACTGGGAATCTGTAATATTTACACAAATTTCGAGAAGAAAACAACAAAAGAACTTAGCTAGAAAATAAAAACAAAGCAAAGAGAAATAACCCACTGGTTCAAAGAGCAACGACCGAGTCATGAACACTCCCAAACCTGGTGTTCGACTTCTAACCTTCCTGCAAGAACCTTGGGCAACCTGAGCTTTAATCACCGAGCCCTTACCAGCACCCCACTTAAACCGGGCCCCATCTGCGAACATCAACACACCAATATCGTAGACTGGGTAGAGAGAAATCGACCTTTCCCACATCCCTCTCATCTCTACGCTGATTTTTCTTCCATAATCTCCTGAGCCACCCCAAAAAATAATAATTTTAACTTTATTTTTAATCTTACTGTTAATATGTAACTAGTATTGTTACAAATCACTTAACTGTCCAAGTTCAGCTTCGCCTAAACAATTACTTTATCTGGCTAAGTTCAATTTATTTTAAAATGAACTTACTAATTATTTTTTCACTTCGAGATTTTTTCTAAAACTCGCTTAAATATAATCTCAGATGATCCACTTTTCCAAATTAAAAAGAAACTGATAATTACAGAATGATTGGGTAAATGCCCAACATGGGGAATGACTGGGAAAACTGCTAGTCCATTCGTAAACAGGATCCACCAGTGTTTCCTCCCGCACTCAACAAATACTCTTGGAACGAAAGTAAACAGTTTTTTTCAGTCTGGCAGTCACTTTCCACAGATAGGATTACTTCCTTCCTTCCCTCTCAAAGAACCCTCTCTCCAGGAACCCCTTCTCCTTTCACCGAAACAAAGAAATAATGTAAAAGGTCAAGTGCATAGGCGGTATCTAATAGATTTTTTTGTCAGGTGCGAGGAAACTATTCAAATTGTCTACTGAGCCAGATCACTAAACAGGAAAGGCAGCGAAGCTCTAACTTAAAACAAAGCTGAGAGGCCTCTGACTCTCCATCACTGATCCATGTGCATCCTCCGGTCTCCGGCCTGCCCCAGGGCAGAATCATTCCAGCCCACCCAGAACCACAAACGCCACATCATCATCACACACGATATTGAGCCCTCATCCCGATTTGTGGGTGGAGACAACCGGTATGTGCATAACCCATTGACATTAACACCAGGTGTCCATAACCCCTCGGGATCCCCTCGCCTCTATGGGGCAAAGGGCAACCCCAAACATTCCCATGTGTCTAGGTCATGGCAAGATAGCATGTCATCCGCCCCGCTCCATCCATATTCACAATATACTAAACTATATCACACAGTCCAGTAAGAGCTGACATGCACACTTTAAAGAAATACAAACAGCAGCTGGGTAGTTGTATAGACATAAAGTTACACCAGCTTCAGCTATAGCTTTACAGCTGCCCTCCATACATTTTGCCTGGGGGTAGGGTCTGTAGCAGTGGTGCTGGGTGAAGATCTGCAAGCGCTCGCCTGTAGTAAGGTGTGGGTTGCCAGTGCATTGTGGTACGGCTCCAGAACCAGGCATGTGGTATAATGAGTCATCCCACCCAGTCCACAGTCCAGATCACCCTCAGCATGGTATGCAGGGAAACCACAGAACAACAAGAATGATGCCAAAGAAAAACAATAATAAACATGAACAGGACAACGAGCGAAAAGTTCAGCGAAATATTTCAGTCACCTGAGGCGCCAGAGGCAGCTCATACTTGGGTATCTGTACAATCAGTTTGAACTGAAGACTACGCACCCTGGGCAATCCTCCCAGCCACACACGATTTAGTTTATAGAATGAATCAGCTGATTTAACTAGCTTTGTCAGCCTCTCCCCTCTCTCCAAACATTTGTCACCAAACACAATGCTCTCCATTTACTCAACCATGCACCTACACCCATTTAATGCGATGTCCGCAATATGTAACGTAAGATGCCATTGCATGTTATATTATGTCACATGCATAATGAATGCTACATGGACAACACAATCCACACCACTTACCGTTGTCATGGACAATCACATCACCAACATATGACTTTCATAAATCATTTCATTCATGTCAACCTATCATGCAAACATATATCAACATTCACATTCAACATGTCATTCTATGATCAAGCAATGACACGACAAGTAATCCACTGTAGAATGCAATGCACATAACAATTCATCCTATGTCAATATGTTATACAATACATCGACACCCAAACACGTCAATTATTAGTCAAGCAATGACACTTGATCCTCAAGACTGGTTTCGCCTGAGATGCTCCACAATACATTCCATACAATGCTTCATCATAGCTCATGCATTAGTTCTAACTTAGTTAAGAAACTAGTCCCCTAACAATCCTAAAAATCTGACATAAATATTAAATTAACTATGTTATAAACCTTGAAACGAACTATGTCTGAGTACAGTATAGAGGTCCGATCTGGGTAATTCAAAAGCTTCAACATCAAGTTCTCATATAGAGCTACAATTTCTTGAAGAAATTCTAGCCAAATTCTTCTTTCTTTTCTCTCTAACCAAAATCTGCCTCTGTAATCAGAGGCGAATACAAGTCGTGTGGTGTGGAAAAGCTTCTGCCATCTGTGCCTTCTTAAATTATCATAACTCAAGGTAGACAAACCAATAAGACCAAAAGCCTAAAATAAAGTTCTCAGATAAGGCAACAAATTTCTCGAAGGAGGTTTAGTCCAATTTTTTTCAACCTAAAATTCAGCCTAAAATCGACATCATATAGAAGTTTCAAACAGTGGCACTATTCTATAACCTCATTATTTGCTAATAAATTTCCTTAGGAAAAACTACAACAACTTGAGTATTAAACCTCAAACTGTAAATCAGAACTTTTAGAACATTTAATAAATAGAAGATCCAGATTTAGTGTAAAGAATATCTGTAAAGTTTCATGAATGTCCATTCCTAAGTTTTCAATACTTTCCTAGAACATAAACTTTAAACAGAATATTTAATTGTCGGATTTCTTCGCAGGGCGCGTTTCCAAACATTGAACCATCGCCAGCTTAGAATCACACAGTCAATCAGTAATCTTAAAGTTAGCAAGTCAACTTCCAATCCAAGAGATTTTTTTCTGTAGCCCCCAATGTCATAAAAAGCCACAGGCAACTTTTTTCAGAGAATCCATCACGGTGTTTGAGCGGCACTCCGTGCAACAGGTCTGTGCCACCCACCGGGGTCGCCATCGCAGAATATATTGCCCAACAGTCAGTCGGCTTAGGGTCGAAACAGCTAGCCTTATTTCCAAACCAGCCTAGTCCCAGGCACTCCACTGCCTCAGGCAGCAAACCAGTACCCACCAGCCACTCATTTAAACCGTGGTCACAGAATGGAACCCGGTGCAGGTCCTTTCGCCACAGATCCCAGATCAGGTACTCCCTCCGTACAAACCAGTCGTGGGCAGTAGGTAATTTGTCGTCAGCATTTTCAGAACAAATTCGAGACGCAAAGTGAATCTTAGATCAGCCTAAATTCAGAAAAGAGCAAAGAAATTGACGATACATAGCTTTTGTAGAAGGTGTATCACAGAAAGATCCATCAGAAAGAAAAACAAACAGGTTGTTCAAAGAGCAAAGATAGAGTTCTTAGTGAAACATTATAGTAAAGAAGTTTAAGAATAGGGCAATGTGTGTCACGTAGTTGTAAGAGATTGTATAGTCAGGAAGTATTAAACAAACACTGAAACGGTTAAACAACTCCTCCCATTTATAAAGACTATAAAGGAAAACAGAATTACAAAAGTTATTAACAAAGAAACCAAACAGATTTTGAGTGAAAACACATTACATGATAGTTAAGAGATAAAAATATTCAGATTTAACAAAATCAGATCATAACAAAATGATAATCAATATTACAAATCAAAACAAGTGTTTCTGCAAAGTATCACATCAATTTTAATGACAGACGATGAGAAATATGTCGCTATACAAGTGGAAACCCTTAACTATAATCATAGATTAATTACATATTAATGAAAAGGAGTTACTTGCAATAATAAAAGGGATTAATAAATTTGAGGTATTTTTATTACCTAAACCTTTTATAATAGAAACTGATAATACACAAGTTGCAGGATTTATAAGAAATAACACAAGAAAAGGAGTACAAGCTAGAAGATTGTCTAGATGGCAAACTCTTCTTAGTTATTACAATTTTAAAATAGCTCATATAAAGTAAAATGAAATAATTTTCAGACTTTGAGCAGTAGAATAACAACACATCCATGGATCGAAATATATCACTATATGGCAAAGAATGAATATATCTCTAAAATTTCATATAATGCCTTATTTCAATTAAAGAAAAGTAATAACTTTATAAAAAGATATTTCAAGACATATATCAATATATATTTGCAAAACTTGAAAAATGTTTCTTGGTTACTAGAGAAAGTTTATTAATGATAATATATGATATTTCCCTGCCCCTCGTGAGACTCAAAACATTAATATGTAGGCTGATATGTCAGTCTCCATTCAGAAAAAGCCGTGCAACAATTGCTAATAACATTAGGACATGAGATATATCCCCGTCTAAGGAAAAATGAGATTCGCATGTGTTCAGAAATGTCTATCATTCAAAAGAAAATCCGAAAGATACTAGTCCCCCAGCTGACGTGCCCTCCCAAAATAGCCAAAACTAAACTGAAACCTTCCAAAGAAAAACAGTGAACCAGGTCTTTCATACATTCGAACGGGCAGTACACTCTGGCGCCCACAGGCAACTTAGTTAGAAGTACAAATGTCGGTACCCACAGGTTCACATCTAACCAGATAGTAATGTGTGTGCACGAACAATAACAATGTCAGATGGCATTGTGCCAAAGAATCCGATCATTAGTCACTATAGCAGCAGAAGAGGTCCCCCGATTAATGGTGGTAGTGGCATGGTCGAATTTTTTCCATTTCAATGAGAATAGAATTAAGAGAGCAGAAAACATAACTAAGCTCTTCCACATCCACATGAGGTCTGAACCACTGTCAGCAATGATCTCCAACCAAAGATGAATAGCAATAAAAACAACATAGTGATCAGAGGTAGCTCAGTAAGAAGTAAAAAGTCTTTTCTTCTTCTTCTTTCCTGTCAAAGAAATGAAAGCAGAACTGTGAAAACACACCACTGTAATAAAGACACCCATTAGAATTACAAAGTTCTAGTGAACATATGGGGCAAACACATTGACACAGACATGTATTCCACAGGCTCCCATCCAGCAGATCAACAGACCTCAGGTGGAGAAAGACTCGTGATGTTATCAACACCCCAGACTCAAGAAATAACTCATAGGTCCCTCCAGACTGGCTGGGAGTCCTGCCCAAAGAATCCAACGCAGATGATAAATGCCAATAAAACCAAAACGTAAGATCATCCAACCAGAATGGGGTGGAATTCGGCAGAGTCTGTCTAAGATACATTACATATCAAAACTGCAAACTAATACAATGTGTCACATAATTACATACCAAGCCACAACTACAAAGCGCCTAAAAACAACTCTGGGATGAGCCGCCCTCTCGCGCCCCTCGTATCCCAAAAATAATATCCTCTGGCAAGGTGAGCTATCACCCAGTAGTGGAATCAACCTGAAACACATTTCTCCACCTATGCATATGCACTGCCCAATGAAACACAGACCAAGTAAACGCGTGATCCTACCAGCGTGCCTGCATGATCAACTCATACCCCGAAGTCCTCACCACTCTCACACTCGCTCTAAGCCACATATGAGAATATTATTTTCAAACAGCGTATTTGTTTTTAATTATGACAACCCTCCTATGCATGGACCAATTGGCGATCTATTTAGTGGACAACCTCCGGCGGGTATCAATTGGGCCGACCGACGACGATATTTTATATGGACTACCCTCCGATGGGCTTATTACACACAACCCTCCAAACCATCATCAACCACCTCATGCACTCACTCCTATAGCTTCAGGGCGCCTTAACAAGATAAGTAATGCACGACGCCAATCCAATACAATCATATAACACATGCAAATATATAATCATGAATATTTTCACATAATTTAAATCACAAAATACGCATGCACTTCACATTCCATTACACCAAAAAATTAGCTCCGGTTAATTAACAAACTTTCACGCAGCAATTCGATTCAATTACTTAACAAAACACACAGATTTTTACAAAATATTTTTTGAACACTATTTATATGAATATGAAACCTCGCCATCGTTTCCTGCACTATTTAATCACGTACTTCATTTCAGAACTTAATTTCACGGCTATTTCCATTCTTTATACATATCAACATAATCCATATGGCATGTTACACAATTAGCCACCCAAACAGTCTGTGAGCAGTCATGGACTGTAAATTTGGGTTCCATAAATTGCACCAATTCCGCGCCGACCGATCAAACCCGCGCTCAAGGCCTCAATCTAATCAAACAACAGAAACATTTAAATAAAGTAAACCTAAGTAGGATAACCCCACTTCAGCTGCCGTGAAGTTTGCTGAACTCCTCAAACTGGAAACGAGTCCACTGCTTGTCCTCCAAATGGCAGGTGGTCGCCTTCTTTCGCTCCGTCAATTCCAACGCCGATCGCCTGCAAAACCTGGAGAAAGCAAAGACATTTCTCAAAACTATGGAAACCGCTACCGCAAGTCCTTCCTCCCTTCCCACGTTGGCCTTCCACTTCAAAGAGACGGCACTATCTACTGGCTTTGTCCCATTATCTTAACATCATCGCCCACACTAGACAGATTTCAATAATGCCACTTATGTCCCTTATTCACAGATTTAACTATCTCCACCTCTGTCTATTTCTCCTCATCATCTTCTCCCTCATGGTAAAATTCCAGACAACTCCGCTAAAAGTTTCTATTAAGAGTTAAGACACTGTTAAGATGACTCTTTATTAACATAAACGTTCCGAACCCAGTAACCTCCCACGCCTCGAAAAACCAATGCGGGGTGAATCCACCGTCCCAACTGAACCAATCCCAATGGTAATGATTTCATATCTCCAACGCCAATCTCCGTTTCAACAATCCCAGATTCATAACAAATTTTCTCGGGATTTTTAAGAACCTAAATTAATGATTGGTTTCTTTCCAAACCGAATTTGGTCTGATAAACAAATAAATGGTATGATCTAAGATTAGTTACAAATTTTATAAAGACAAAACAATAATGAAGGTCGATATCCTTGGAAAGAAAATGTGATCCCAGTTTTCCAAGTGGTCTGACAGGACATGTCTGCCACTATAAATGTAAATAATAAAGTGATATGACAATAAATGTCTATCACTATAATTGTAATAACAACCGAAAAAAAGAAGCAATGACAACCGATAAAAAGAAACAATGACAACATGGATGAAGATACTATTGAAACTGATAGTTGAACCAAAGTCAAAGGACACATTTATGAAAAAGGAATGATTCAGAGGAAATAAAACATAATACAGAAAAGGACACTTGCTTTTGAAAATACATGATAGTTGGAAAGACAAGAGCAAGAAAGGATTGCATTGTCCATAGGAAGAAAGAAAGATGTGCGAGACAGGCTAAAGGCCAAAACTAAAAGAAGAATGACATCGTCTCTCATAAGGATATAAGAACCACAAAAATAGAAATCTTTCATAAATTAGAATGTTTCATCGAGGCAACAGAAAAAAAAAAAGATAAGAGTGTTTTAATGAAAGTTTGAATATTTCATTCAATCCTCTTTGTGTGTGAGAATCCATACAGTGAGCTGCCTCCCACACCCGCCAGCTGCCCGCACTGTTAAGCTATGATGAGAAAGTTTAAAGAGGGGAGTCGTGTGATGCTGAGTGCTAAGGTCATTGATTCATATAATGTGCATCGATTGGATTTAATTCATCAACTTTATCTCTTATCTACATAAATTGATATCCCAATTTCCTAAGAATGTATGTTATACAGTTTCCTAATAATTGCTCGTATGGTTTCATTTATTTTATTTTACATATTTTGTGGAGTTGTTTTTGATGACCAATGACAAGGAATTCATTGGTCCACGCCGCATGTCAGGTGACTCATCCCACCACTATGGCTAATCTGCTCGTCATATTGATGTTCATTGAAGTCACACACAAAGTGCTATAAAGGATTAGTTTTATTATTATTATTAAATATATTTATTTTAATTAAACATAAATGTAAGTTTTTGCGAGGAAGATAAAATTCATAAATGTCTCATAATTTAATTTTCCAAATATTTTCTTGAACTGCTTTAGATATAGAAATTTTTACAGCTTCCAACAAAAGATTCAAATTTTGAGATATATTTCAACAAAATATCATTAATACATCGCATTTATATCCACGAATATTGTCGATATATCGGCCATCGAACAACTCGGACATCGATATCCTTTAATCGATAATTGATTATCATTGAGTGGATATTTCTAGGATTTATCGATCGTTAACGAGCAATCAATTGAGGGATCCCCTTATGAGATTCGATCCTTGGTAAAACAAGTGGAAGAAATCAACTCCACAAGCCCAACTTTTTTTTCATATTAATATAACTGTGAAAGCATTTTTTATATCCAACCATTTATTTTTATTGAAAATGTTTTAATAAGTCTTTTGTTATTCTTTATATATTAGTTTTACTTATTAAATTTATTGGAACAAAGTAACTTAATTAAATTATAATTTTAAATCAAATATTTATCGAACAGAGTTTGCTGTGAACTTTAAAAGTGCTCCAAACGTGAAGCTGAAAATTGAGAAGTACAAGTCAAGTGGTGAAAGAAAAGATCATTGGTATTTATGTTTTTACTAATTCTAAGTAATAAATTTATTTTTTAAATATGGTATTTAAAATATTATATAGTTATAAAATAATTAAAATTATTTATTATAAGAAATATCATTTTATTGATTATGAATAAACGACTAAAAAGAAATATTAGGCTTGTTTGGTAAATTCTTGGAACAATTTTTAAAATACAAAGAATATAATTTTATGTTTTTTGGAAACTATTCTTGTTATTTGAATTTAGTATTTTTTTGTTTTATGTGTTTTTTTAAAGAAAAAGGAACTAAAAGGTTCTCATTGTTCACCTTTTAGAAAGAGCGACAATTTTAGAAACAAGAAAAAGCCTATGTCTTAGATTTATAATTAATTTGCTATTTTTAATTCAACATTTAAGATGTCCTTTCATGAAGAGGATTTAAGGACATTCATCTCTCACCATTTCTCTAACTTTCCCACCCTACCAACCCCAGCTAAGTCATGGCTTTGCTTCTTTTTCCTCAGCTCTACCCTCTTGCTTTTTCTTTCTTCTAGTCTGGAAATACAAAGTAAATGGAGGAATACGTAATCTTCCACCAGGTCCTCCAGCGCTCTCACTGGGAACTTGCATCGATGGATAGCTCAATCCCCTCATGTCCGCTCTATGGCAAATTTCAACTCCATGGCCCCATAATGTCCTTTATGTCTTGCAGCTTTGTCACACCCTGATTTCCACGGTGTGATTTATGTTATTTTACCATCTTTTTTTTTTTTTTTTTTTTTTTTTTTTTTTTTTTTCATCATGAGTCCCTAACATAGTGACTCCCAAAATCCAACACTTTGCATAAAAGGGGCTACCACTAGCCCCACACCATATATCAACCTCGTATTTCTTCAAAATCGAGTCCAAAACCCAATTTTGAGTAATCGCCTAAACGTAATTAAAACTCAATTCCATGTCTCAAACATATATATACATATCTGTACCGGTAAGTCCTCACGTAATCAAGATCAAAACACCACTCTGATCAAAATAATACTTACACAAAATCCCAAACTTTCTACAAAGTGTCCCAAACTAATGGCCACAAGCAAAATATACAATGACCCAAGGATCGATATGAACTGAGTTCCAAAATATACAAAGTAGAACTCCACACAACACTCAGATTGTTCTCAAATGCACGCCCAACCACCAAGATGTTAAGGTCGACGACACCTCAACCTCCAAAACCATGCAAGTCAAACTCAAGTCAAGGCAATTGTCTCGCATCGTGATTCAAGACAGGAATAATTGGGTGAGTTCTGACAACCAAGAGTGAATCCCATAACAAGTTATGCTTATAAAAACATTTCAAAATACAAATAATTCAACACATTCCCCAAAACATGAGCATTTTCACTAATAGGTTGATGGAAACAAATGGATGCACACACACCATCTCGACCATCAAGGACTTTTCGGGCTTTCAACGTGACTAGCCGATCATCCCAGAACGACAAATTGCTGGGACTTACCACCCAGGGATATGCCCACATCCCGCATAACTATTAAATTGGTCGGGACTTACCACCTGCAGATATGCTCACATCCCGTGACATTCGTGACCTTCGGGACTACATTACAACCCAAGGACTAGTCAGGTCCCGTGTCCACTCAGCATCATAATCCCGACTTCACACAGCTCCCATACCCACTTTCACGCTTTAAAACAATTTCACAAAGATTCACCCACATGGATATTGAAAACATCATGTACCGCATCTAAAGAATTCCATAGATATAAAAAATATACACATTTATATATATCATTAGAAAATCACACGCTTCAAAGTATGGAATGGTATTAATTCGTCAAACCACATGGTATGTAAAAGCAGTGATAGTTGTTACTAAGATCCCCTACCTTCCTTGGATTCAAAAAATCCACAAGTCTCCCCAAGGAAGTCAAAACCAGGCTACTCCAAAGGACTGCGAATTAACAAGTCATAAGATTTCTTAGCCTTAAAAACAATCCTGTGTTACATAAAATTACCCAATCGGGTTTATTACTACTTCACCAATTAATCATTATATTCTTACACCTACCAACATAAACCTTGATCCTTCAAGAGCACTCTCTTTTACTAATTCAATAATATCAACATTTAACACCCCTTATTAGGTAAATTAATAAAACAAAGACACACAACACTTCTGTACCTTGTTTCAACCTATCTCAAGACTCCCCTTTTTTTTTCTTTTTTCTTTTTTTTTTTTTTTTTTCTTTAAACTACCATTTTGACCAGCCATACATGTTTTTGTTCACTATGGTCTTCTCGACCAAAAGTTCCCCTATCTCTTAGCTTTCCATAGCTCTTAAATCAGGTCATTCGACCCTCGGAATCAAGAGTTATGGTTTTGCACTGACCGCCCGAGACTATTTCCTAGACGTAACTGTGTCCTCACTTCACTTACTTGGATTTAAATTATGGAACAAATGAGCCATAATTTTGGCCATTCCTTCATGAAGTTACTCCTATGCCTACTTTGCTAAGGATTTGAATCACTTATTTGGATCAATATAACTCAACTTATGACTCAAAACCTGAACTCGTTCCAAAACAGGGGATTTAACTGTATCTACTTCAACCTCAAATTCAAGGGTCTTATGGTAGGTTTAGTTCTTGGTTGCTTCTAGACATTCAAGGGCTAGGTCTTGGCTTCTTCTCCAATCGGAATCATCCGGGGCCGAGTTCTTTAGGCCAACTTATGCCAAAACACTGTCATGGGGTCAAGGGGAAAGCCGGAAAGACCTCCTCGACACACACACACACATGCCATCTTCACAAAACTCGGTCTTTACAATTTAGGGTTCCACCAAACACACCTTTCATCAAATCTATGGTTAGGATTAATCCCAACAAAACCCAGAATATAACTAAAGTCCAAGTAGCAACTAAGGGGCCTCAAAGATCATGTTTACATATCTTAGTGACCTTTTTCCACCAAAAACCAAGCCTTTCCTTCAAGCTTCCTTTTCTCCTTCTAGCTTCTCTTAACTCTCTCACTTTCTAAATTTCCATGTAATTTTCCACTTCCTAAAGAAGTCGTGGCTCTGAAGATCCAAAACCAAGAGAATTGAGTTATTTGACAGCTCTTCTGCGTGACTACATGTGTCAAGATCTCCTACCATGCATATATGGGAGGCGGTCACAAGCCCCAGCGACGCCACATACCACAACATATTACACTTGGCCCCTCTCCACTAGCAAGTTTTTCAAAGTGGTCCTTCAAGACATACTTAATTACAAACCCTAACAAAACCACTAAACTTACCTAATCGCACATAATCAATTCACATGCCATAAAATGTAATCTAACACACTTTGCTAATCCTCTAATTAAACCAACCATTAAGATGGCTAATCTTAATCACTTAAAATATCATAGTACATAAGTCGTGACGGTTCCCAAAATCCTTACTAATATAACAAAAACATATACCGTGTCGCTACATCGGTTGTTTACCTGCCCTTGTGATTTCTTCAGCCGGAATGGCGAAAGAGGCCTTGAAAGCACACAATCTTGAAATTTCTAGCCGGCCTTCTTTGCTCGGCACACAAAAGATATCCTAAAATGGCTTGGACTTGGGTTTGCACCGTAATGGTGAGTACTGAGGAGATGAGGAAGATCTGCGTCGTCCATCTCTTCAGCTCCAAAAGGGCACTTATCCTTCCGTTCGATTCGGGAAGACGAGGTTTCCCGAATGATTGAAAAAATATCTAAATCTGCTTCATCCGTCGAACTCACCAACTTGAGTGAGACGCTGATGTTGCTCATTAACACCATAATCTGTCGGATCGCTTTTGGTAAGAGGTACGGTGATGATGAAGGGTGTGAAAGAAGTAGGTTTCATGGGGTGCTGAATGAAATTGAGGCCATGGCGGCTGGTTTCTTTTTCACGGACTATTTTCCTTTTATGGGGTGGTGGGTTGATAAATTCACTGGTATGATTAGTCGGCTTGAGAAGAGTTTCAAGGACTTGGATTTGTTCTACCAGGAAATCATCAATGAGCACCTAGATCCCAAGAGAGCAAAACAAGAGCAAGAGGATATCATCAACGTGTTGCTTAGAATAAAGAGGGAGAGGTTATTTTCAATGGATCTCACATGGGATCACATCAAGGCAGTGCTCATGGTCAGTTAATTAATTAATTTCAATTTAAAACCACTCAAGATATCCATCTTCTCAATTTTGCTTTTCTTTTTAGACACATATTTGTGGTGAAACAGATACAGGTGTGCAGCTACTTTAGTTTGGGCGATGACGGAAGTGATGAAGAACTGGGAGTGATGAAGAAAGCTCAAGAAGAATTGAGAAGTGCGTTTGGAAAGAAAGGTTTTGTAGATGAAGATGATCTTCATAAACTGCCATACCTGAAGGCTTTGGTGAAGGAGACACTAAGAGTGCACCCGGCAACTCCATTGCTACTCCCGAGGGAGACACTTGAAAAGTGTAGCATAGATGGCTACGACATACCATCCAAAATACTAGTCTATGTGAATGCATGGGCCATTGGGAGAGATCCTGAAGTTTGGGAAAACCCAGAAGAGTTCTTGCCTGAAAGATTTTTGGGTAGCTCTGTCGACTTCAAAGGACAGGATTATCAACTGATACCGTTCGGTGCTGGCCAGAGAATTTATCCGAGGATTCATCTCGGAGTTGTGACGGTGGAGCTCGCACTAGCTAATCTTCTTACTCATTTGATTGGGAAATGCCTCATGGAATGAACAAAGATGACATTGACATGGATGTGAAACCTGGAGTTACAATGCATAAGAGGAATGCTCTCTGCCTTCAGGCTAGCCATTATATAACTTAATTAGCCTCATAGATGCCCAACTGCTTGATGTAAAATAAAAAACCAAAAAACTAACTTCACTTGTTTTTTGGATCCAAATAGACCAGAGCCTGAGCAAGAAGATGCTGATGTCTTGTTTTTAGACTGCGAAAGAATCGTCAGTTTGCCATCGATCTGACTTTTGATCACATCAAAGTTGTTTTCATGGTAATTTTATTTACTTTTGGCCCAATTGAATTAATATGAGTGAGATAAAATTTATCTAAAGGCATATTAGAATGACCCATTTTTTATTTTTTATTTTTTGCAGAACATATTTCAATGAGTTTCCCTTGTGGTACTGAACTGTGTGGGTTGGGTCATCATGGATGTCATACTCATAACTCATAAGTCATATCGCTGATTGTATTATGGCCATTAATTATTTCTACCTCTCTCATTTTACTTGACGTTGTACCTTGAGCCTTCTCTAAGCTGACGTCGGTTGAATCCAAAAGTTGCGCCATGACCACGACCCAAGGAAAGTTATATTTATGAAAAATACCTTGACCTTATCACTATTAATAGTATGCCACGTACTAATATAATTACAATAATGTAAAAAGGTAGTTTAGTTCAGTTTGGCTGCACTTAATTCTAAGCTGTAAAAGAAGGCTTAGATGCCTTGAGGCCTAACTCAAATGTTGTAGATTAATTATGTTAATTTATCCTGATATATCAGATTTTTTAAGAATAAAAACATTTATAATTGTATCGATTTGAAGAATAAAGGGGAAAATATGGTGTAAGAGGAAAAATAAGATGGATATAAAATTAATTTTACAATTGCATACCCAAAAAATTTACATACCGCGAACCTGAAAATTCAAATTTTTAAAAACTGTGAAATAAGCACTCGATAGAAAAACCGCATTTTCAGTGATCTACGATCTAAACAAACTTCACCGTCAATTCGCCTCGAATCTAGCTTAACTCACTTTGGCTTGATTCAAGACAATCTAATTTCACGTCACGACGTTTGGGCGATATGGTATGACATGTGGTGTACTTATAGAATGGAATCATATTGAGTCCAATGTCAAGTGGAAGAAATAATAGCGAAGAAAATAATAATAATAATAATAATAAGGAAAAGAAAATAATAATATTAATATTAATAATAATATTAATAATAAAGAAAAAGAAAAAGGATAAAGTCAAAAAGGAGGCGGGAAACAACTGAGAGAGGGAGAGCGTTTAAAATGATTTTTTTATTTTTTTATTTTTCTTTCTCTTCGTTTCTTCTCATATCTATGAAAATTGATCGTAGGTTTTCAATTTTAACAAAAGGCAAAGTTGTTCTACGCGACGAGAGCTACGCGTGGACACCAAAATCTTGGAGTTTTGTCAACTTCTATAAGATATGAAATTTTTCTACTTGGTGTTATTTTACAGCCTAGGTCATTTAATGGCTTAGATTAGCTGGAGGCCATGAAAGGCTATAAAATTGCGCCTCAAAATTTCGATCGAAGGTAGGAATTTTTAGAAATTTTTGGGACTATTTTCAGACAATCCGGGCTAAATTTCGAGACTGCTGTACGTCGTTAAAATGATTGGTTTTACAATCCGCATGTGATTTTCTATCATTTCCTGGCCGCCCCTGACCGTGGCCGAGGTTTGGTTTTGATCCGGGACTGATGTCTTTGGGTTTTGTGGTGTGTTTTGGTATCATAATAATTCGGTGATAAACCGGGAAAGGACCAAAAAGTGCCCTGTTTTATATGGGTCTGAGATTTGGGCCATTTTGTGTGTAATTGTTGAAAATAAATAAATAACATTATGTGTGTGAAAATATCATGTTAATATTTGTTTGTTGATGTATTAACATGGATTGCATGGATATTAATTATATGTAAAAATTATAATTATCCATGGGGTATTAATGTTTCATGTAGCACTCATATATACATGTAACATGAAGGAAAATACATTAAGTATCATGCATTTATATGCAATGGGCCACATCGCAGAGCTCGTGTGTGGGGTGCAGGTATTGAGTATTCACCTGTTGATGAACGCTCATGAGCTCGAAAATAGACAAAGTCCAAGGTCTCACGAACGTGTAAACTGATCAAAATGATAAATTACATGTTTTGGATCTGAGCAAGCTGGGGTAGATCCTCCCACCTAGGTGAAAGACCCAAATGTTATTCACTGCTGTATTACTAACTTCGACGACGGTGTCACAAAATGTTGGAACAACAAGGCGGCGTGAAAACCCGAAAAATCCGCGGTCCACAAAGTTAAAAGAAAATCATGATTTGACAAATTAAAGATTCATTCCAATGGGTTGAGCACAGTTAAACACCGATGACCTGGGTTTTTCACACTTGGCATTCTAGGTGAGGGAGCCTGGGCTGAACTCAAAGCCAGAGAGCGTGAGGGGTCGCATCTCATGCATGACACAGAACATTTCATATAATATTGCATAAATTGTATGAAATGTGATTGATGTTTACGTATGTCATTGCATATGCATTTTAGGTGGGGAGTAACCCTTGTAGGAGATTATCACTATTGTTGTGACACCCCAAAACCCAGGGGTCCGTTGACAACCCGTCAACTCATGAATACTGCGGAATACCAACCCGACACCACTTCATTTAAAACGGTAGAGTCTCCTTGTACAGGAGCTCTACCTGGTACAACCCCAACAGTTTACATAATGACCACAGGTCCATATGTGAGTAAAATAATGGCCACTGGGTCTCTCGTGATCAATACTCACAAAATATATCCCAACAAAATATTTTACATGGTTCAAGAGTTTTTACATTACTCTTAATTAAACATATATTAAAATTTACAATTTTAATACATGTTATACAAAATAAAAATGCCAAAGCCACAACCCGGAAGCTTTCTAAACGCGAATTCTAGTGAGCGTCGTCCCGTGCACTCCCCAGACCGAAATGGTGACTCCTCGACAGGCGAGCAAAGCCCAAGAGGATAATTTCCTACATGGGTTACTTCCCACCCAAGTGCACATGTCATAACAAACAATCAACATCTGCCACTCCCATGAACCTACTCGAACGTCATGCTCCAAACCCATGTCTCGAGTCCTCACGACTCCCTACATATGTCTAAGCCGAATGCTAGTAAATAACTCGCTTTCAAACAAAGCTATTTGTTCTTGAAAAACACACTACCGAAGCTCGTAAAATATTGGACAACCCTCCGAGGCGACCATAGATAACTCTCCGAAACAATATGGTCCTCATCCGGCGATCTATCGGACGCCCTTCAAGGCAATTCTTCTCAAAATCTTCCACAAATTCCTTCTACAAACATTTTCATTTTTGCTTCATTTCATGTCATGCACTCACTCCTAATATTCTAAGGGTGCCTCGTTAGTAATGTGGAATGCATGATAATTCCAACACATTCACGCTAATATATTCACATGCATATATTAACATAATTAAATCACATAATTCATGTTATGAATTCACAATTAATTACACCAAAATTAGCTCACTGGCTAATTAACAAACACGTTAATCTAATTTTGAATCACTCAACCAAACACATTTTCAAGCCAAAATTTCGTGTCACTATTCACATGAACAAAGGAAACCTATGCCATCAAGCACGATCACACAAATAGTGGAATTTTCTCCACTCATTTAAATCTTTGAGACCGGAAGCTTACGCTAAAACAAGCCTCATAACATTCCTAACCATTTACATGGCCTAGCCAAAGATTAACGCATAGCAGGAAAAGATCCTCACTCAAGTTGTCTAACTCCATCAAACCGTTGCCCACGTAGTCCCCGCCCGGCCGCAGCAACTTTGTTTCGTCTGGCCGAAACCGACGGTCCGAATGGTCGAAATCCTGTAGAGAAGGAGTCGTCCCTCTCTAAAACTAAAAAATCCAAACACCGCATTGTAAACACTACCCTCTCCTACACATTCATGTTTCGAGAAGAAGACACTATTCCATGTTTGTCTCATGCTCATTAAACTTTCATTTAATACCATCCATGTCCTCAAGTCTTTGATTTTTGACACTTGGCACTATCTCGGCCATCCATTTCCATCTTCTCTAATTCAGTAAATACGTGTCATAAGAGTACATGTAATAAGTGACTTTTGTCACATCACATATCTTCTCAAACCCGCTTTACCTGCATTCCGACAATTTCTGTCAAAAACGTGGAAATTCGACCGCCTCGGAATTTGACGAAATTTGACGTGGTAACTAGATTTCGCGAGACGATTCCCATTGGTGAAGTCCATTTCGTCATCCAAGATCTTGAAAAATTTCGGGTTTTGACCGAAATTACGATTTTACCTTTTTTGAGAAAAATTGGAATTTTCTCGGGTCTTACATTCTCCCTCCCAAAGGAATTTCGGTCCGAACCAAGACAATCGCAACAACTCACATGCATATGCAACGTGCACTATACCATGCATGTAAACTAGTCATTTAGGTATTAAACGACTAAACCATGTACCTTCATCCCCAAACAAGAAGGGATAGGTGGCCCTCATCGTGTCCTCGCGCTCCCACGTTGACTCCTCCACTCCATGGTGCCGCCATAGCACCCTCACTAGCCTCACGGCCCTGCGCCGCAAACCCGATCCCTGCTTATCCATAATGCAGCACACCGGTCCCTCCCCGGCTGTCCCATCCGTGTCAACCTCAATCTCTCTCCAATCCACTACATGAGATGGATCTGGAGTGTACCTCCGGACCATGAAGACGTGAAATACCTCGTGGACACCTGACATGCTGGGTGGTAAAGCCAACCAATACGCATGCCTACCCTCTCGAGTATCTCGAAGGGCCTAATAAACCTCGGCGATAGCTTCCCTCGCTTGTCGAACCAGACCACTTCTCTCTTAGGCATCACCTTCAAGAGGACGTGATCTCTAACCTCGAACATCTGCATAGCTCTTCTACCGGCTCTGAGCCGTGAGAAGACCCTGTCGTATCAAGGTCACCTTATCGGAGGTGTCCCTAATCAAATCAAGACCAGTGATGGAGCTCTCTCCTACCTCGTTCCAACATATTGGTGATCTGCATGGCCTCCCATACAATGCCTCATATGGTGCCATGTGTATACTCGCCTGATAATTGTTGTCATAGCGACTTCCACTATGGGCGCTCTTCCCAGCCTACCCTTATGATCCAAGGCGCATGCTCAGCAAAGCATGTCCTAACACCTGTGATAGTCCTCTCCTCGACCACCATCTATTTGTGGGTGGAAATCAGACCATGGTCAACCAGGCCCATACCAAGCTCTTCCAAAAGTGCGTGAACCCTGGGTTCTATCCGACACTATGGATACCGTACTCCATGTAGCCGACTATCTCTCGAATATAAAAACCGACTGCATCTCTCCAACGCGGAAGGTCATCCACACGGCTAGAAATGTAGCCGACTTCGAGATGGTCCACTATCACCCATATCGCATCATGTCCTTGCGTGTCCGTAAGTGCGGGATCACAAAATCCATCGACGTGTTCTACTTCCACTCGCCACCCCTCCAATGGTCAAGTAGCCTTGCCGGCTTCCGTGCCTCCACTTAACCCGCCGACACGTGAGACATCGTCGAACAAAGTCCCCTACGCGGTCTCTTCATTCCACTCCGCACATCGACGACGGCGATCCCGGGTACATCTTGTGCCACCGATATTAACGGAAAATCGGCAGCATTAAACTCCCCGAGAATCTCCTTCTCAAATCGTTGGATCGGGGAACCACTACCCGGCCCTCTATAATCGAAGACTACCATTCCAAGGGACGATCCACGCCCTCATCACTGTATTTTTGATCAGACTACCCCCGATGGACATCATCTCCGTCCCGCCCCGACTCAATCACCGCCAACAGACGCCGTAGCTACTAAACTCCTAACGCACCGAGCTCGCCGCTATACCGTAGCCTAACCGTCCCACGCCGGTGCATCCACCACTCCCGACAAGCCATACTAGTCACTGCTCCCCGTGACTTCCGATGAGTGCATCACCACTCACATTTGCCTTACTGCAGATGGTAATGCAAAGCGAAGTCATAATCCTCAGGAATCCCATCCATCGCTGCCTCATATTGAGGTCCCGCCACGTGAAAATATACTTCGCACTTCAGGGTCTGATTACACTCGAACTCCTCGCCATATAAGTAAAGGGCGCCAAATCTTCAAGGCGAAGACCACGGCCACAACCCATATCGCGCGCTGGGGTAATTCTACTCATGATTTTCAACCTGACGGGAACCATAAGTTACTACCTTACCGATCGCAAATGAAACACATCCTGTACCCAACCTCGAGGTACTGGCACAGATCGTGTACTCCCCCGTCCCCGTCCAGACTATCAAGATAGGAGCCAAGTAAGCCTCCTTCAACTCCCCGGAACGACTCTTCAGACGGCTATCCCAATCAAACTCGACCTCTTCCGGTCAATTCACATAAAAATGCTTAATCGAGAAACTTCAATGAATCTCCTATAGTACCCAACCAATCCCAAGAAACTACGTGATCTTCGGAGACTCCACTTCCGGCCTCCCAACTCATCATCATGGCCCTCGACCTTCTTCGGGTCCACCGACACGCCAATGCCGACACCACGTGTCCCAAAAATCTACCTCGCAAGCCAAACTCACAATTTACTCGAACTTAGCGCACAACTCCGATGGTCTCTCAACAATTGTAATACAATCCTCAAGGATACTCATGCTCCCACTCCGATTGGGAGATATCAAATGTCATCCACGAAGACTACGACAACCGACCTAGATAGTGGTCGAATACCCTATGCATGAGGTCCATGAATGTCACGGCAGCATCTGGCAATCCAAAGGGCATCATCAGAACTCAAAGTGCCCATAACGCGTCCTAAAACACACCTTAGATATCTCGCCTCCCAACCCTTAGTTGATGGTAACCGCCATAAATTCTATCTCGAGATTCGCCTCTTAACCGATCAAACAAGTCATCAATCCGCAATGGGTACCAATTCTTGATCGTAACCATGTTCAACCTGCCTATAGTTAATGCAATACCGGCTGTCTTGTCCTTCGCAAATGTAACTAGAGTGCCCCATGGTGAAGTGCGTCGGCCTAATGAACCCCTCGGCCCAAAGAACTCCCGTAAATGACTCGAAGCCCTCGCAACTCAACTCGGTGTCATCCCATGCGTAGTCATAGAGATGGGGCTAAGTACCGTGGTGTAACCTCGGTTATCGTTCATAACCCCTCGCGTAGGCAATCCCGAAGTAGCTCATCCGAAAACATCCTCATATCATGCATCACCCGAGGTAGACGGCCCGTCCACTCGTCATCTAAGGTAAGGCTCTAAAGCACCTGCTAATCGCCCTCGACACTGATTCATACACCGCCCGGGAAAAATATCATGCTTGTCCCCCTGAAATATAACACGAGTACCAGCCCCGCGTGGCGATAACCTCCTACGCCACAATCACGATTTACTCGTAAGTCGCCGCCAATCCATCCCCAGATGACATCAACTCTAACATGTCCATGATCCTCAGTCCACCGTGAGTGAGTCCCCAAGATCTCTAACTCGCAACCACGACATCATCCCTATTCTCGCCCTAATCCCTGCGAGAACTCACACAAGGGCTCTTCCAAGGCCTCAACTCTAAGCTCAACTCTATCACTAACCGATGCAAGATCTCTAAGGTGTAAACACGCCCGAGACACCTGCTCACATATCGAAAAATTTATACACACTATGTCCAGGCGCATTCATGTAATGCAAGACAATAATTTCATATTTTAAATCGATATGCAACAAAAATTTTATTTTATAAAATTTTACTTATTTTATTTTATTTTAAAAGTTATTTTATATATATATATATATATATATATATATATATATATATATATATATATATATATATATATATATATATATATTTTTTTTTTTTTTTTTTTTTAATTTTTTTTTCATTTTCCAGTAGAACAAAAAATATTTATTTTAAATTTTTTTTTTTCCTGTTTTACACACTGTAAAACCCAGAAAATTTTTTCTCAACACACCATTTTTTTTTTCATCTCCAGTAGCCTCCTTGCTACTCCTAAATTCAGTAGCATGAACACTACAATTCATACAACCTCAAAATTTTCAAGAGTTTAATTATAAACTTTTTTTCTTGTGCAAAAAATTGAATTTTTTCTCCATAATTTCACAACCACAATCTATTCATGTTCAAAATTGGAGCTACTGTCTAGAAATTTTTTTTTTTCGTTTAATTCTAGACTATTTGCCCAAAATTCCTCAAAAAACTTGTTCTCACACTAAACCCAAGTGTTCAACATTTTTCCTATGCTATTCACCAAGCATAATTTCAATCACACCATACAATAACAACTCACAAGCATGCATAATTCATTCACACATCAATCACAACAATCACACAATCACATAAAACACAGTGCATGTAGTGTTCTAATCCTGTACCGTGATTGTCTAGGTAATCACATACCTAACTTACCGATACCAAACTATAACCCTAGTATCTAACATCGAGCTATAATGTTGTGATGTTCTTACACTTTAATGACTATGGCCTATGTAAGACCCGAGAAATTCCAATTTCTGGAAAAATGGCAAAATCGTACTCGGTCAAAATCCGCACTTATTCTTCTGGGATTCGATGATGAAACAGATTTCACCGTCGAATGCCTCGCGAACCGGGCTAGCACGCCGACTACACTTCGAGACAATGTTTCAGACGCTGAGAGACTCGTTCTAAAATGTGAACGATTTTCAATGACGAAGTCATATATAACATCGTACTCATGTGCCATAAATGGCATATAGAGAAAGGACGAAACTGATGGCTGAGATAATACTTATGTTACAAACTCATGAAAGAGTGGGACATAATGGTCATTTTGAAATTGATTAAATGAGAAAGACAAACACTCAATAGTGTTTGTTCCCACAATTGAAAAGGCAAAAAAAAAAACGTGAATTGAAGGAGGAAGAAGATGCAGATGGAAATGGCGCTTAGAGCTTATGTTGGGACTTCTGGGACCGCGGGAGATCCTACGCCAAGTCGCCTGAGCAAGAAGGAAAGTCGTCTATCGCGAAGAGACCTGGCGCGTAAGACCTGATTCAGAGGAGCTTCGACAAACTCCGAGAGGCGGGTTTCTCCTACTTGGGTTTTACTCTTTGTTTAAGTACTTGTTGATGTTCAGTCGAATGATACTGCGTGATATTGCTTGATCGGTTCCAAATCTTGGAACCGTGGTGTTTGATTTTTTTGAAACCCATGTGGACAAACTGCGACTGTCCACGGGCTGCCTGGGGTACATGGTGCAAATTTGTTCCTATGAATGATGCATCGACGTGTACGAGGCCTAAATGGCCATGAAATTCGGGTTCACTATGAACCGATGATTGGTGGTTCGCCTAATATCAGTAACAGGGTTTCACTATTCTCAAGAATGGTTCACAAAATAATTTTTTGTGAAATTATGTGTTTGGTCGAGTAATTCAAATCGAAGTTGCTCATGTTTGATCATTAATCCACGTGAGCTAATTTTGATGAAATTGATGGTGAAATTATATGACATGTTTGTGTGATTTAAATTATGTGAAAATATGCATGATTGCTATATTTGCATGTTATAGAATTGTAATGGAATCGGGGCATCACGTGATTCCATATGCACTGGGGCATCCTAGGACGATAGGAGTGAGTGCATGAGGTAATTCTTGAGAGAATGGTTCGGAGGGTTGTCTAAAAATAATGAATATCGGAGGGTAGTCCAAATAAAATATCAATCGTCGGAGTCAACCCAATTGATATACATCGGAGGGTAGTCCATACATAATATCAATCGTCGAAGACGACCCAATTGATATATACATCGGAGGGTTGTCCACAAACAAATAAAACTAAGGGTTCTCATACGTGGCTTAGGCAAGTGTGAGGGAGTCAGAGACTGGGCACGAAATGAGGTCGGGCTAGACATCTGGGTGCAGGATCACGCGATTTACTTGAATGTGTTTTCACTGAGCATCGTACACATCTCAGTGCCAAGAGTAGCCCACGTGCACATTCACTAATGAAGACAATTTCACCTCGCTGAGGATATTTCATGTGCATGTATGAGAAACGTGCCTATCCTAGAGATTGAGTTTTAGAAGAAAGTTCTTAATGTATTGATGGTTTTACATGTATTAGAATCCTAGTATTTTAATATATGTTGTATAAGAGTAACTATGAACTCTTGAAACTATTAGATATAGTTGGTTTATATTGATGATGAGTATTATGGTATGGGCCCAAGAGGCCGTTTTTACTCAGATATAGATATCATGTGATTGATGTTGATCGGGGACAAAGACATTACTGTGTGTTGGGGAGCTGCAGAGCCTCCCCTGAACTCGCCCGATTTTCGAGAGATGGTCGGGTCACCCGACACTCACTAGCAGCTCGCTGGTCGACGGCCAACGATCTCGGATTCGGGGGAGTCACGCCTCAAGCCCAAGTCCCCCAAGCCCTAGGTACCGTGGTACCCAAGCTCCTCGATACCAAGCCGTGACGCCCCAAAACTCGGTATGCAATCACGCCGACAACCCGTCAACCTCGCGGACACTTCACTGCGGAATGCCTGCAACTCCAACACCACTCACGAAAAATCGGCAGAATCTCCTTGTACAGTGGAGCTCTACCCAAGGTACAAACCTGTCCCAACAAGCTTGCCAAATGACCACACAGGGTCCATATATGAGTAAAATAATAGTCACTTCTTTGGGCCCTCGCATCATCACAAAATATATCCCAACAAAATATACATATGGTTCAAGAGTTTACATTTAATTAAACATATATTAAAATTTCATAATTCTAATACATGTTATACAAAATAAAAATGTCAAAGCCACAACTGCTTTCTAAATGCGGCTCTAAGTGGGAGCGCTGTCCTCGTGGCAACTCCCCGCACCAAATGGTGACCCTATTGCGGCAAGGAAGCCCGCGAGTGATACCTACCCGGGTTACTTCCCACCTAAGTGCACATGTCATGACAAACAATCACATTCAAACAATTTCATGAACCTACTCAATGTCTACATGCTCAAAACCCATGTCTCGAAGTCCTCACCGACTCTCACATATGTCTCACCCGAATGCGAGTAAATAATCGCCAAAACAAATATTTGTTCTAAACATACTACCGTCGAAATATCGACAACCCGAGGCGAATTGTCGATAACTCTTCGAAATACCATGGTTCTCATCCCGAGGATCTGGCTTGACGTCCCTCCAAGGCAATTTTTCAAAAAATCTTCCGTCGAAATTCCTTTCACAAACATTTTCATTTTTGTTTCATTTCATGTCATGCACTCACTCATAATATTCTAGGGTGCCCTAATGCATGTGGAATGCATGATGCCAATTCCAACACATTCATGCTAATATATTCACATACATATATATTAACATAATTAAATCACATAATTCATGTTATGCGAATTCACAATCAATTACACCAAAATTAGCTCACATGGGTTAATTAACAAACACGAGTAATTCAATTTGAATCACTCAACCAAACACATTTTCACACCAAAAAATTTCGTAATACTATTCACGCGTGAATGAAACCTCGGGTTACCGCTTACAACTGACACAAATGCACTTTCTCCACTAGCTCAAAGCTTCAGACCGAGTTTGATGGCCAAAACAAGCCTTTAACATTCCTAACCATTTACATGGCTCTAGCCAAAGATTAACACAAGTAGGAAAAAGATCCCTACCTCTCGAGTTGCCTAACTCCACCAAATCACCGCCTACGCTGCATTCTCACTGCCAGAAAGCAACTTTGTTTCTTGCTCTGTCGAAAACCGACGGTCCGAATGACCGAAATCCAAGAGAGAAGGAGCTCTCTCTCTCTCTAAAACTCAAAAATCCAGCCCACTGCATGAACAGTCCTCTCCTACACGTTTTGGTGTTTTGGAGAAGAAGACACTATTTCATGTTTGTCTCATACTCATTAAACTTTCATTTAATACCATCCACGTCTCAAGCCGATTGACACTTCTACACTATCCAAAGCCATCCATTTTTATCCTCTCTAATCTTGCAACATGTGTCACAAGAGTACATATATTGCGCGATCATATCACACGCTCAAACTCGCTTACTCAAGACCACATTCTGCGTCTTGAAAACGTGAAATTCGATCGTTCTCGACCACGCAGAATTTGACGTGGTAACTAGATTTCGCGAGACAATCCCAATGGTGAAGTCCGTTTCACTATCCGAGATAGAAAAATTCCCCCGGGTTTTAACCGAAATTACGATTTTACCATTTTTCGTAAAATTGGAATTTCTCTCTGCCTTACACCGTCTTTACTTACTCCTCGCTGCTTCGGGACCCCATTTCAGTTCAGTCCAAGACAGTGGTTGACCAAGCATATGGGATGAGAGTCGGATATACCATGATACTCATATATAAAATGACTGTGAAATGGATCGGTTGATTAAATAGTCTATCATATATTTTTGTATATTTATAATTAAATATGTAGCACAGTCTCAATATATTGAGACAAATGAGTGTGATATTGGGACACCCGATATCCCGCAAGTTGACGGGTTGTCAACGGGACCCCCGGGATAGGGGTGCACACATACTATTCCCCTTCTAATATCCTGGCTCTTGCGAATCCCACGCTATATTTAGAAATTCATGATGACAGATCTTTGAGTTATTTGATCAATAAGTTCATTAGGAACTTTATAATCAGATATGAGTTTAGTATCAAAATACTTTTTTTTTTTCTTTCTAAAAATATATGACATTTCATTTGAAATATTCATCAAACTGATCTTATTTTGTTATAATTTTAAATATTTATGTGTATAATCATAGTTAATAAATACTTTTAATGTAAATTTTAAGATCATATTTATCAAATACGTTTTAAAAATTTATCTTGAAATAATATTTGATGAATGCATTTAAATTTTTACCTTATAACTAATTTACTAACTATGAAATAAAACTAGTTTCTGAATATTTTCAAAATAAATATTGTTTTTTTCATAAAAGGAAACTATTTTGTAAATTTTGACTTTAAATCCTGCATTATATTTTCAAAACCATGTGCAAATCACTTATACCCAAATTGCCCCCCCTCCCTCTCCCAACTTCCCACCTTGACCTAGCTATGAGCGATCAACTCGGCCCCACACCCAGACCAACCCAAGCCATTTTTTAATTTTCTCTTAACTTTTAATCTTTATTAAAATATAATTTTAGTATTATGTGTAATTAATATATTTGTTAATCTTTAATATAAAAATATATTTATTTATAATAATTAAACTTATATTAAATAAGTAAATATTAATATTTTATAAATTTGATTTTTTTTTTTAAAATAGCTCTTATCCATATATTTTTATCAAAATTTATATTTAACTAAAATTTTTATATTTATAATATTTTTATATTTATAATTTCTATATTTTGAAACTATTTTTATATTTTAAAATTTTTCTAGAATATTATACATACATTTAAAAAAATTATTCACACTAATTAAAATGAGATGTAGCACCGGTAAAATTCCAATTTTCGAAAAAATGGCAAAATCTTAATTCTCGTAAAAATCCACAAAATTTTTCACATCTCGAACGATCGAAACGGACTTCACCATTGGAATCGCTTTCACAAATCTAATTCACACGCCGACCAGAGTCGGAATTTGGCACGCTTTTCTCGGCGCGACTGAAGATCGCAGCGCCGCGAATGATACGCGATGCGACAAAGTCACCTATTATACACTCATGTGACACATGTTGTACGAGCATGTAGACATTGAAATTGACTTACAGATACAAAGGCCAAAATCTAGAAGAAGGGACATGATGGGAATTATGGGAATTGTTAATGAGGTTGACAAAAGATGAATAGTGTTCATCTTCTTCAATTAAAGACCAAAAACGTGAAGGGCCGGAAACAAATGAGGTGCATAAAAATGAGTTTTGTGATTTTTAGAGAGAGAGCACCTTCTTCTAGGATTCCGTTTATCTAATCATTTGCTGACGGAGCCAGCATGAAAGTTGTTCTACGCGGCGAGGGCTACGTGTAGGCACCGATTTGGTAGAGTTCCGACAACTCCAAGAGGTAGGGATATTTTCCTACTTGTGTTATTCTTCGGCTAAGAGCCATATAAATGATTAGAAATGTTTTGAGGCTTGTTTTAATGTAGAATTCTATTCTTCAAAAGTTTTGAACCGAGTGGAGAAAATTCCTAATTGTGTGCCCGTGAACAGTAACCCGAGGGTTTCACTGTTCACATGAATAAAGGATACGACATTTTGTGTGAATTTTTATAGATGTTAAGTGATTCAAAATGAATTGTTTATTTGTTAATTAGCCCACGTGAGCTTCACTGTGTGTAATTGATGGTGAATTTGCATAACATGATTTAAGTGATTTAATTATGTTAATATATATATATATATATATATATATATATATATATATATATATATATATATATATATATATATATATATATGCATGTGAATATATTAACATGAATGTGTTGAGATTAGCATCATGCATTCTATATGCACTGGGGCAACCTGTAATACAGCAATGGAAATGGCATTTATATGAAATGAACAAAACAAAAAGTTTGTAAAAGGAAGATTTTCCAGATAATGGGGTTAGGAGACGGTCCAACATATCACTTCGAATGAGGACCATGACTGTTTCGGGAAGTTCTCTAACCAATTCGACTCGGAGGGTAGTCCAATATTTTTACCGAATTCGCAGAGTGAGTTTTTTGAACAAAAAGTTTTGTTTTGAAAACTGATATTTTTACTCGCATTCGGCTTAGACATATGTGAGGGAGTAGGTGGAGAATCGTGACAATGGATCGGGTTATAGACATTCGAGTAGGTTCATGTAATTGCTTGAATGTGTTTGTTTTGCCATGCAATGCACTTAGCGGAGTAACCTAAGTAGAAAATTATCTCTACCGGGCTTTGCTCACCTCGGCCGAGGGAACATTATTTCCTCGTACGTGGAGCGATCGGGGAGGCGGTACTCATTGGGGTAGTCAAGCTGAGAAGAAAGCCGACTTGTGGCTTTGATTTTATATAACATGTATTAGAATTATAAATTTTAATATATGTTAAATTAAGAGTAATATAAAAAACTCTTGAACCATGTAGTGTATTTTGGGTTGGGATATGTTTGCTAGAGTATTATTTATGCCGCTACCATTATTATTTTACTCGTGACTGACCTCGTGGTCATTGTTGTAAAACTCGAGAAAATCCAATTTTCGCATAAAATCGTAATTTCTCAGAAAACCAAATTTTTCGGGATCTCGATGACGAAACTGGACCACGTTGAATCGCCTCACCAAATCTAGCGCTACCATAATGGTCGATTCGGATACTGACTTGCAACGCCGAGGAAACGAGCGTCAGTGGTAAACACTTGGTGAAATTTGAGGCAATAATGTGGTGCCAATACGTGTCAAACTCTCTAGTTCACCAACTTGAGCTCAAGATGGGGCCTGACGATGACACATGGCATGATGCCATTGAGTGGAAAAGTCAAAGTGGTTGGTTGAGTGGATAAGAAATCCTCTCAACCAATTACAAGGTGACAAGTGGCAAGAGGGGGACCATAATGAGAGCTTCTTCTCCACTTTTGGAGCTGAAACGGGAAGTAGAGGTTGGAGATCTTAGAATTCAAAAATGGAGTTTATTTTGGAGAGAGAAGGTGCAACTTCTCTCTAGGATTCCGGGTGTTTGGACCGTCGGATCGCTTCGGGCCAAGAAGCAAAGTGGTTCTACACATCGAGGACTACATGTGGGCACCGGCTTTGGGAGTTTTTGACAAACCCGTGAGCAGCAGTGGTTTTATCCTACTTGTTTTACTCTTGGATTTAAGTGTTTTGTGATGTTTGTATCGGCTTGAGGCCGTGAGTGGTCAGCTTTGATCCGGTCTTCCAAAACTTGGAACCGAAATGTGAAAAATTTTAGAGATCCATTCGACAAATTCGTGCGCTTAGGACTGATTTGGTGTTTGTGGTACAATTTATATAATAAATTGTACTTTATGAGTAGGAGACCGAATGGGTATGAAATCGTTCCACCAAGAGGAACCGACGGCTTGGTGAGGCCACCCACTACGCCCACCGTTCCATTTTGGGATTGTTAGAAATTGCATTTCGTGTTTAGTGAATTTGACCAAAAACGTCCATAGGTTGTGTGTAAGGAAATGAATGGCCCGAGCTGAGTGGAAATAGATAGGTTAAATGCATAAGCTTGATGTGTTAACATTGATTTGCCTAATTATATGGAATATAATTTTGTGTATGGGCCATTGGAGATGAATAGGATTTGCTCCAATTATATGGAATATAATTGTGTATATGCCATTGAGATGAATATGATTTGCTCAAGTGAGCTAATTTGGGTGTTGGTTGATCCATATTGTTGAATTACATGTGGTGTGAATGTAAATTTGAGAATATATGCATTTTATATATATTGGTATAAAAATGGTTGAAATGGCATAATACATTTCATGTGCACCTAACCTAGAAATTAGGTGAGTGCATAACACGAGTTTTGAAAACGAACAGATTGCGTAAAGGAATTTCATATGATGATTTTCCGGAGAATGGGGCTGGGAGACACCAACAGATCACTGTGATGGTAGGCTTCCCTCTCACAAAGATCGCCAGTTCTCCAACACATTCGCTTCGGAGGGTAGTCCCATATTTTATCGACATTCGGTAGTTTATTTTCAAGGACAACAAGTTTTGTTTTGAAAATGGTATTTTTCTCATACATGGCTTAGGCAAGTGTGAGGGAGCCTATGAGTGACTCGAGACATGGAACTGCACATGTAGACATTCAAGCAGTGGATCGATGCATTTCGGAGCGTGTTTAAATCGAGCATTGCATATGCACTTAGGGTGGGAGAGTAACCATTTGGTGGTGATTCCACTATCGGGCTTATAACTCACCTCATACAAGGGAATATTTTTTCAGTACATGAGCGTTTTCGAGAAGACGTGGTCATTTTAGAGAGGCCGATTTTGAAGAAAGCCGTTGTGGCTTTGATGTTTTTTGGATAATATGTATTAAAATTATAGATTTTAATATGTATTTGTATTAAGAGTAATGAAATAACTCTTGGACTATTGGAACATAGTTGGGTATGTGTTTGATGAGTATTGATCCAAGGGCCCAAGTGGCCATTTTTACTCAGGTATGTGTCTCGTGATACGAGACGTATAGATTTTCTGTAGGTTTTCTGGGGTCAACGACACCCCGCTCGGGGGCGTCACAATCATGATTATCGTACGTGCTCTGTACTGGTAGAGCTCCCCGTACAAAGGAGACTTTGCCCGATTTTCATGAGTGGTGTCGGGTTACCCGACATTCACGAGTATTTCGCGGGTTGACGGGTTTTCAACGGACACCTCGATTTTGGGGCGTCACAGCTTGGTATCAAAGCTTAGGTAAACGATTACCTTGGGAGCTCGGTGGGTGTGTTTATAAGTATGGTTCTGATACCAACTTCACGCTTGGTATCAGAGCAAAGGTAAACGACACCTTAGGAGCTCCTGGTGTAGAGCATAGGTAAATGAAAACCTAGGGCTTGAGAGGCTTGGGCTTAGGCCATAGTCATTAAGGTTTAAGAACATCACAGCTTAGTGGCTCGATGTTAGAGTTTAGGTATGTGATTACCTAGGAAGTCACGGGACAAGATTAGAACACTGCATGCATGATGTTTGATGTGTGATGGTGTGTATAACATGAGTTGTATGTTATGTGATAGTGACTAAAGTGTGTGTGAATTGTGATTAAAATTGTATGCTTGTGAATAGCATAGAAAACGCTGAACACTAAAAATGAAATATAACCTTAGGGTGTTTGAGAATTTTGGCAAATAGTCCAGACTAAATGAAAGAAAAAATGATGTGGAAGAAATTTTTTTAGTTCCTGCTAATGTGTAAAACTGAAAAATGGATAAAATAAATTTTAATAAATTTATTCGTTCATTGAAAATGAAAAAAAAATATATATATATATATATATATATATAGGAAGAGAAGAAGAAGTAGTAGTATATATATATATATATATATATATATAGAGGTATATATATATATATATATATATATATATATATATGTATATTTTTGGGTGGTTTTCCAAAATAGGGAGGAAAAAAAAAAAAACAAATATGTGAAGAAAATTTTTCTAAGGTTTTACAAAGGTGTAAAATCAAGAGAATGAATAAAAATAAATTTAATAAATTTATTTGATTTGACGAAAATGAGAAAAATAATAATAATAATAACATATTTTTTGGGTAGTTTGTTTTCTAGTAGCAAGAAGGAAACGAGAGAAAAAAAATAAATAAATAAAATAAAATATTTTTAAAAAAAATAAATTAAAATCAAATCAAAATGAAATAAAATCTTTTACAAGGAAAATTTTCTAAAATAAAATTTTGCTGTTGATTTGATTTAATATTTTGAATTATTGTCTTGCATTACCTACTAATGCATGGACATAGTGTATAAAATTTTACTGAATGTGAATAGCATTCGAGGTCAGATGACGCCTGAGAAAATGCTGAATATTAACTTGTCATTTGACATGTAGATGGCTAGTCGAGGGCCAGAACGAGAGGGCGCTCCACGAGGTAAATCGGGTCGCACCACCTAGCTTTGACCGCTGCATCTTTGTCGGTGTCGTGAAGGATTGCAAATGGCCGTTATTGCATAGGTCAGGTGTGCCGCAAACCAGCATGGTCAAACGTACCTCCATGCGAAGTACATCGTTCTCCAATGGTTAGAGGAGGAGGACTTCAGGTCGACGACTATGACCACGAGGGAGAGGTAGATGTTAGCGTGAGTGTGCATTCAAGATATGGGTGCCGCACAAGAGGAAGGAAGATCCATCTTCTTCCAATTCAGGCGCGTAAGACTTCGCTTCGCAAGGATATCCAGATTGTGGCCAAGGTTATCCGACCAGCGCCAGGATGGGGCATTTAGTCAAGCAGGCGGTGTGATATGTTATTTCACGGTCACCTAGACACTTTCTGACGCCGATTTCACACGGAGGCGTAAATCCGCGGTACTGACACCCCGGGTCCCAATCATCATGAGACGTAGCTAGTACATGCAATGATGGGCGACAGGAAGGCTCATCACAACAAATGACATATGAAGAGGATTGCCCCGCAGATAGGGATCCTGCTGGTTTTGGGACAAGACATCCCGCCCATCTGTGAGATAGGAGAGACACAACTTATTCCTCCACCCCCAAGATGGGTCAAGGGAACCAAAGATCGCCTGTGGTGCCACTAGCACCTGGGCATTCGCAGATCGGCTCACATGTGCCGTACGCAGGGTAGGCTTTATGCCTCCACCACGTAAAGGATTTGTGCTCGAGAGTTCAGTCGCCGCATGAAGTGTTACCATCGTCGCCTGGTGCCTCAAATAAAGAGGCCGATTGTCCTAGAGGCGAGATCTCATGGTGGCAAACAGAGATCGAGCGTCAGATATTTCTGACATGCAGGTACGCTTACCCTTGCATTTGTTGACTAGAGAAGGCGCAAATTAGATGCCATATTCATTCATTAATGCATCTTGTGTAACATATTTGAGCTTATAGGTTAAGGCCTTTAGAGAAGCTAGGTGTAGATATTCTTCCCTGTGGATGCGGGTGAGTCAGGACCCGATAGTTCGGATTATAGCTGATCACGAGATTCTGCCATAAAAGACTTCGAATTGGGGTGTCACAAGATGGCATCAATGCGGCTCATGTGCACGTGAAAATATATCGCCGAGTCAGGGTGTGGTGCATGGTGGGCACATTCACCAATTTTGGTGAGTGTGAGTCGGGTTTGTCTGGGACTACGTCCAATGAAGACTCATAGTCTTAATCAGAAACAAGAGTACTAGCATGTCATAAAGCAAGAAGGGGGTCATAATCCCTACATGTGAGAAGCCCGGAGTTAGGGGTGAATAGAGACCCAAGCAGAGAGCATCCGAAAGGTCATGTGCGGGTGTAAGAGACCCGGTGACATTCGACTTCTTATAAAGTGGTGAGACCCGGAGAGATCCCAAATCGGGCTGTGGTGGTGACCCGAGGAGATATCCCGAATTTCATGGTGGGTGTAAGAGACCCTGTGGAGATATCCCAAATTTCTCGTGGGTGTAAGATAATCTACAGTTATCCCAATTTCTGTGTGGATGTAAGAGACCCTGGAGAGATCCCTAATTGCGGTGGTGTAAGAGACCCGAGGAGATTCGACTGTTGGTGTAAGAGACCCGGGGAGCTATCCAAACTTTCTGGTAAGAGACCCAGGAGAGATCCCACCGTGTGGGTGCAGAGACCCGGGAGGTCCCCGACTTCTTCGTGGTGGGTGTAAGAGACCGGGAGAGATCCCAAATTCACAGGGTGTAAGAGACCAGGAGGTATCTCACCCTCAAAGGTAGGATGCAGCAGACTTATGATCCCAAATTTGCAGTGGGGTGTAAGAGACCCGGTGAGCTATCCTAAATTTCAGCGCGCGTAAGAGACCGAGAGCTATCCCGACTGCAGGTGTAAGAGACCAGAGGAAACCGAAATTTCGTGAGGCAAGAGACCCAAGGAGTTATCCCAATTTCGTGGATGTAAGAGACCCGTGAGATATCCAAATTTCGTGGGTGTAAGAGACCCAAGTGAGAAACCGAAATTTCGCGGTGAGTATAAGCAGAGACCCGGAGCTATCCCGACTGTGGTAGGGTGCAGACCCGTGAGTTATCCAAATTTCGTGGTGGGTGTAGAGGCCTGTGGAGATATCCGAAATTTCTTTGTGGATACAAGAGGCTCGTAGTGCAGCCGAAAAGTTCTCAAGGTTCGAGAGATGAAAACACATACTACAGACACGTAAGACTTAGAGTCGAAAGTGGATAGAGCCGGGAGTGACACGATGAAAACACACCCGGCCAAGTTATCACGCAGACTCGTGAGTTTGCGATGTGAGCCGAAAGTGACTCGAGATGAAAACACACCGCCGCGGTTATCACATAGACTTAGAGTTGAGGATAGGAGCCGGGAGTGACTTTGAGATTCGATGCCACTCCCTTTAGAAATTGCATCGGGTGTTGCTGAGTCGTGGCAAGGGCTTGGTATGGCGATGCTGGTCTATGACATGGTGACCAGTCGATCGCTTCATTGATTGTCGATTGTAACCTCGGGAAGGTCGCTTGCACCCGCTAGGTTGTGTAGGGTTACATATTGTGTGGATTATATACAAAAGCAAGACATGCCGCGAGCATGCATCCCCGAAGTTATATGGTAGTCGGGAAAAGCACTTGCCCCAGTGGAATTCGATACAATAACAGCTTATCGCGAGCATACGATGGCACCATATGAGGCATTATATGGGAGGCCATGCACTACCGATATGTTGGACCGAGGTGGGAGAGAGCCCATCAATGGTCTTGATCTCGACATAGACACACCTCCGAGAAGGTGAGCTAATACCGCAACGCCTCTCACCGCCATCCGGCAGGTAAGAGCTAAGTGTCGATGTGCGACGCCGAATTTTTAAAGTTCGAGGTCAGGGGATCATGTCTTCTTGGAAGGTGAGATGCCTAAGAGAGGAGTGGTCAGGTTCGAAAAGCGGGGAAAGCTATCATCGAGGTTTATCATGCCATTCGAGATACTCGAGAGGGTAGGCACTGTAGCGTACCAGTTGGCTTTACCACCTAGCATGTCAGGTGTCCACGAGGTATTTCACGTCTCCATGCTCCTAAGTATACTCCGCATCCGTACCATGTAGTGGATTGGGGAGAGATTGAGGTTGATAAGGATGGGACCTTCGAGGAGGGACCAGTGTGCATTATAGATAGTCGGGATCAGGTTTTGTGACGCAAGACCCTGAGGCTAGTGAGGGTGCTATGGTAACACCGTGGAGTGGAGGAGTCAAAGTGGGAGAGCGAGGACACGATGCGGGCCACCTATCCCTTCTTGTTTAGGGATGAAGGTACGTGGGTTAGTCGCCATCACTTAATGACTAGTTTACATTTACGGTATAGTGCACGCTGTATATGCATGTGAGTTGTTGTATTGTCCGTAATTCTGACTAAATTCCCTTTTATGAGTGAGAATGTAAGACCAAGAAAATTCCAATTTTAAAAGGGCAAAATCATTTCGGTAAAAATCCAAAATTTTTCTAGATCTCGGATGATGAAACGGACTTCACCGTTGGAATCGTCTCGCGAAATCTAGCTACCACATCGAATTTCGAGATAGTCGGAATTTACACGTTTTTCGAGACGCCGAGTATCGGGTGCCATGAAACTACATGTGATGTGACAAAAGTCACCTATTATATGTACTCATGTGACACATGTTGTATGAGTAGAGAGATGATGGAAATGGAAGGCCTAGATAGTGTAAAGTGTCAAAAATCTAGAAGAAGGGACATGATGGGAATTATGGGAATTGTTAATGAGGAAAAGACAAAAGATGAATAGTGTTCATCTTCTTCAATTAAAAGACCAAAAAAACGTGAAGGGCCGGAAAACAGATGCAAAGAGGTGCGTAAATGGAGTTTTGTGATTTTTTTTAGAGAGAGAGCACCTTCTTTCTAGGATTCCGGTCGATCGGACCGTTGGTTTTCGACGGAGCAAGAATGAAAGTTGTTCTACGCGGCGAGGGCTACGTGTGGGCACCGATTTGGTGGAGTTCCGACAACTCCAAGAGGTAGAGATCTTTTCTTACTTGCGTTATTAAGTGTGAGTGCATTCCATATGCACTGGGGCAACCTAGAATATTAGGTGTGAGTGCATGACATGAAATGAAACAAAAACAAAAAAGTTTGTAAAAGGAAGATTTTCCGGAGAATGGGTTTGGGAGACGGTCCACGTATCACTCGATGAAGACCATGACTGCTTGAAGCCTCTCTGTTCAATTTGACTCGAGGGTAGTCCAATATTTTTACCGAAATTCAGAAGCCGAGAACAAAAAGCTTTTGTTTTGAAAATTGGATATTTTTAATCGCATTCGGCTTAGGCATATGTGAGGGAGTCGGTGAGGACTCGGGACATGGGATTGGTCATGTAGACATGCGAGGAGGTTCATGTAATTGCTTGAATGTATTTGTTTTGCCATGCATGTGCACTTAGGTGGGGAGTAACCTAGGTAAAAAATTATCTCTACTGGGCTTTGCTCACCCTGTCGGGGGAACATTATTTCAAGTACAAGGAGCGACGGGAAGGGGGGTGGCTCTCACAGAGCCGCTTCGGTACAAAGTCGACTCAGGGCTTTGATTTATATAAAATGTATTAGAATTGTAAATTTTAATATATGCTGAATTAAGAAAGTAATATAAAAACCTTGAACCATGTAGTGCTCGCTGATATGTTTGTTGTGAGTATTGATGCACCAAGTGGCCATTATTTTACTTGCATTTGGGCCTCCCGTGTGGTCATTGTTGATTATTGCATGCATTTGTACTGGGGTGAGCTCCCGTACAAAGGAAACCCCGCCCGATTTTCATGCTGGCGCTTCGTTACCCGACATCTACGCAGCATTCCGCGGCCGACGGTTGGCCAACGGACACCCCGATTTTGGGGCGTCACATGACATGCATAGTAAATGATAACGTTATTTTATCCATATGTAACAATGTTAATATCTAAAACTAAAAGTACCATAATATATAATAATGATATCAATACGTAACACTGGTAATTATAAAAATAATATTTATATTATTATTTTAAAATAATAATATAAATATTTTTAAACTAAACACTCTTAAAAATTACTATTCAAGTTTCTTGTTGAATGAAAAGAAATTTATATTAATAGTTTTTTGTATTATTTTTATTTTAAAGTATAAAAATAGTTTTAACTAGATAATAAAATTTATAATTATAATTTTAGATATTGATGTCGTATTTTTAGGTAGTTTTAAGTATTGTGAATATGTTTTTTATTTTTATTTTTAAAAATTTATGTTTAATATTCTATGTAAATTAAAATATAAAAATAGATTCAAAGTATGAATTAGAAATATAAAAATATTAAGTAATATAAAATTTTTATTAATAACATTTTATCAAAATAATGGATAAGAGTTATTTTTAAAGAAATCATATTTATAAAATATTATTTATAATAAATAAACTTGTATTTAATAAATATTAATATTTTAAAATAATATTTTATAAATGTTTTTATATATTTTTTATCAAAATTTATATTTAACTACAATTTTTACATTCATTATATTTTTATGTTTATGATTTTCATATTTTAAATCTATTTTTATATTTTTTGAAATTTTTATAGAATATTAAACATAAATTTTTGAAAAATAAAAATTAAAACACGTTTCATGTTGGAAATTTTTGTGAGAGGAAGAATAATCAAATTGGTTTTGAGGCGTGTAGATACGCTATTTTGAGTGTAATATTGTTTCTATTCGACACAAGTTACCCCAGGATACAACAAAACCTCAAAACTTTTTTTCAGAATGCTGAAAGAAAAAATTGTCCCAATTCTTATGAGTTATTAGCTGGCCTTTTTTCTTTATTAATATTGAAAAAATATATATCATAAATAGAAATGACCATTTAATTAAATAGACATGACTATTTAATTAAATAGACATGACTTTGCAATTTAAATGCATATGACCTTATTTGAATAGACATGACTAGTTTAAATAACACATAACTGCGCAATTAAAGTTTAATAATCGTTTATTAAATTCAAAATTAATAATTAATTAATTTCTATAAAAATAATTATTAATTCGGCTTCAGATGCCCAAGTGCCCTATCAAGACTATTAATAATTCCATAATCCTCATATGAGATACAGAAATGTCCACTTGCACCTTTTATTAATTTGTACTTAAGGTGCACTTCATTATTTAGAAGACCAGAAATTCCACTGAAAAGGGCAAAATCGCTATTTCGGTTAAAAATTCGAAATTTATTCTCTAGATTCTATGATGAAACGGTTTCACCAGTGAATTATCTCGTGAAATTCGAACTCACCACGCCGATCTCATAAATTCGAGACAATGAATTTACACGTTTTCGAGGCATCGAAGCTCAATGGAATGAAATTTGAAGTGACAAAAGTCACGTATAACATGTACTCATGTTACATATGGTACATGGATAGAGAAATGATGGAAACGGACAGCCGAGATAGTGCCGATTGCCAAAATTGGGGAAAAAAGGGACATAATGGTCATTATTTAAATTTTAAATGACACTAAAGACAAAAGAGTTGAATAGTGTCATCTCTTACATTGAAAAGGAGACCAAAACGTGGGAAAAAAAGAAGAAAAGATCCAGTATCCGATTTTTGTCATTTCTAGTGAGAGAGTATCCAACTTCTCTCTACATTTACGGACGATCCGACAGTCGGAATTTGTCGAGACAAGAAGGAAAGGCGCTTACGCGTTAGCGTCTACGCTGTGACTCGTTGGGAGTTTTCGTGAAACTCCAAGAGGTATGTGATTTATCTCATTTCGGGGTTTCACTTTATTTAGCGTTTTATAATGCTTCGCTGATTGAGGCTGAACTTGTCGAAATGATCTGGCCCCAAAACTGGGACCTAATTGTTAGAATTTTTGAAGCCCAAATCATGCAAACTGCACTGTTAACGGGCCGGTTTGGGCCGCCGGATTGTGCTTTTGTCAAATAAACTATGTTGGTTTCAGGCGAGGCCTAAATGGCTTGAAATTCAAGCCCGCTGTGCGAACCAATGATTTGATGAGAGGATGGAATAAATCCCGAGGGCTTAATGCTCATATGAATAGTGACACGAAACTACTTTGTGAACAGGTTGGCCGAGTAATTCAAGTTGAATTGCTCGTGTTTGATCATTAGCCACGTGAGCTAATTTTTGGTGTAATGGAATGTGAAATTGCATAACATGTTTGTGTGATTTAAATTATGTGAATATATGCATGATTATATATTTACATGTGTTATATGATTGAATTGAATTGGTATCATATCTATATGCAATTCTGGACACCCTAGAACGATAGAGGAGTGGTTGAGGTGATTTATTGAGAGAGTGGTTTCTGAGGGTTGACTAATAACAAATATCTAGTCGTCCATTAGTCATATTGAGGGTAGTTCATATATAAATATCAATCGTCGTATCGGCCCAATTGATACATGGCACTATATCATTCACTAAATAAATTATCTGGCATTTGTCCACTACTTATATCTGAGGGTAGTTCACAATTAAAACAAATATCTTTTGTTTTGAAAAAGAATGTTTCTCATACGTGGCTTAGGCAAGTGTGAGGTAGTAGGTGAGGACTCGGGATCTGAGTTGGTCATGTAGACATTCAAGTAGGATCACGCATTTACTTGTGTAAGACCCGAGAAATTCCAATTTCTGGAAAAATGGCAAAATCGTAATTTTGGTTACAAAATTGTAATTTCGGTTAAAAATCCGGAATTTATTCTCTAGATCTCGGATGACAAAACGGATTTCACCGTGAATCGTCTCACGAAATCTAGCTAGCACGCAGGGCCTTCGTCGACCCAGATATTCAATTTACACGCGCTGCATCACGCCAAAAGTCGTAAAACGATTTTCGATGCGATTTAAAGTCACATATAACACTACTCAGCGTGCCGTATGTGTACGAAGAAAGGTAAACGACGTTATTTCACGGCCGAGATAGTGCCGAATGTCAAAACTGGGAAAATAGGGACATAATGGTCATTATTTAAATTTTAAATGACACTAAAAGACAAAGCATGAATAGGACCGTCTCCTACCTTGATTAAAGAGCCAAAAACGTGGGAAGAGTAATCCAAAGCAGATGCAAGAAATTATTGCAGATTTTGTAGAGAGAAGGACCCCATTCTCTCTAGTTTTCCTAAGAATCTCGACCGTCGGCGCCGGACAAGAAGGAAAGTCGCTTCACGCGAGAGGGCTTTCACAGGCATCGGATTCGAGGAGTTTCCTCAAACTCCGTGAGGTGGGTTTCTCCCTATTTGGCTTTACACTCTTATTTAAGTGTTTTTCAAATGTTTCATTGATACGAGGCCTTGAACGTGTTGCTGATCGGTCCCAAACTGGGACCTAATTGATAAAAAATTCGAGCCATGGTGCGTACCCGCAACCTGCTTTAGGTTATTTGGTTGGTAAATCATGAAATTTGTGAAATAAATCATGCTTTGATGTGAAAGAGGTCGGGAATGGCCGTGAAACCCGGGTTTACTAAGTGAACCGACAGATTTAGACTTTTCGAATAGTAACCGAGGGTTTCACTATTCCCGAAACAGTGTTCTCAAAATAATTTTTGTGAAAATATGTTTGGTCGAGTAATTCAAGTAGAATTGCTCGTGTTTGATCATTAGCCCACGTAAGCTAATTTTGGTGTGATGAAATGAGAAATTACATGACATGATTGTGTGAATTGATTGTTTTGTAAATATATGCATGTTTATATATTTACATGTGAATTAGATCATCGGGAATCACATTATTATCATTCCATATAAAAATCGAACACCCTAGGACTACAGGGAGGAGTGCATGAGATGAGTCTAGGAAATGGTCTTATGGTCGGTTTCAAAATGTTAATTATCTGAGGGTAGTCCAAACTAAAAATACTAATCGCCGGAGACGGCCCAATTGATATACATCGTAGGTAGTCCACAAATAATATCAATCGTCTGGAGACAAATTTCAATTGGATATATACACATCGGAGGGTTGTCCACAAACAAATAAAATAATAATTCTCATACGCAGGCTTGTGTTACGAGTGTGAGGGAGTTCGAGGACTCTGGCACGAGATGATTTAGTTAGACATTCAAGCAGGATTCATAATTGTTTGAATGTGTTTATTTTGGAACATTGCACTGCACTTAGGTAGAGAGTAGCCCACTTAGGGCGATTCCACTACTCGAGCATTAGCTCACCCCCGGTCGAGGATATTGTTTACGTGCACAGGAGCGTGCGTAGGGACTACCGTCCCAGAGACCGAGGGTTGTGAAGAAAGCTCTGCTGTGGCTTTGATGATTTTATACACATTAGAATTTACTTTGATATATGTGTTAATTAAGAGTAATCATTAACTCCTGTAATTATTGGACATAGTTGGTATGTTTTACGAGATGTTATGAGTATCGCCACGTACTTCAAGAGTCGCTTTACTCACGACATATATCGACTATTTTGGGGATGTGTTTATACAGTACATTGTAACGCCCCCGTCCCGAGAGAGTGGTATAGTACACGATATCAGAGGGGCGATACGAGCACTGGGTGTTACATTGTAATATCCTTTCGAGATGAAATTAGGAAATTATAAAACGAGAGACCCGGAATTTATAATAAAGCCAAGGGTAAATATGTAATTTACCACTTGAGGACTTAGTGGTCATAAAAGGAAAAGACTAGGGGTTAATATATGAAATGTTTAAAAAGGAAATGGGAAGAGAAGAGGAAAGTATGGATCAGTACATGAGAAGAATAGAAGAAGAGAATGAATTAGATATAATTAGAGGAAATTAACCCAAATATTTAGCACAAGAGATTTGTGAATATGATTTGGAAGACTGTAATTAATCTCATTTTGGAGAGGAGAACAAAACGTGAAGGGGGAAAAGAAGAGAAGAGGAAGAGGAAGAAGAAGAAGAGAAGAAGAGAAGGAGGGAGATCAAGCCAAGGTATGGAACTTTGGATTTTTGTATGGAAACTAACCTTGATTATGGATTTATGAGATTTGGCATGGATTTTTGGGTTTGTATGATGATTATCTTATCTCTAAATCTAGGTTTTTAGTAGACTGTATCCCAAACTTAGATTTCTTGAAATTAAGGTCAAGTTAAACCCACGAGAACAAGATAAGTATGAAATCCTCATTTGTTGTTGGACCCATGGTTAAATGGAAGGAAATTGAGTTAGGGCTAGAAATAAACCACAAATCTTGGTGCTTGGTTTGTATAAGGGTCATAACTCATATTACAAATGGTATTGGGAGAAATTCATGGAAAGGTTTTGAAAGCAACATAAGTAAAGGAAAGAGGAATTTAATAGAAAAGAGATGTCAAGATGAAAATGAAATGGTTTTGAAGTGTATATGGACTATAGAGTTGAATTGGATGGAAAAAAAAATGCAAAAAAGCCCACATTCTGGGCATTTTTAGGGGAGCAGTCTCGGTACAGGAAATGCTCTGCTTATTTCACTAGTTTTCGATTTTTAGCCATAACTTGCTAATTTCTTATCCGATTTGAGTGATTCAAGTGGCTAATTAAACTAGACTTCATGAGAACAAAACATCCAGAAATAAGCATTGTCTAATCTGATCTATGTGGCCCAAAAAATTCACTCAAAGTAGGCCATATGTGTTTACTTTCCGGTTCAATTTTTGAATATAGATACCTGGTTGTTTCTGGGACTTAACGTGAGTTTTTTGGGTGTTCGATTCGGGTGATTCCACTGAAGAAGAACCCTTAGCACTTTAGCTTCAAAAGAGCATAAAGAACTAGTGTCAAATATGAGTCAAGACATTGTAAATTGGTATTTCAAACAAATTCCGAGTGTAAAATTCCAGAATGACTAGTCGGCAAGGAAATGCCATAATCAATTTGATGAGTCAATTGAATGATTCCAATTTCTAAGTAAAGTAGATTCATAGAGAAAAAAAAAAAGGATTTGAACGAGGGCATGGCAATACTTAAATAGAGTATAATTTTGGTCATTCTGCGCATTTTTGGCGCGGTTAAATGAGATTTAAGTGAATGTGATGTGGTCATGAAAATGAATGTATGGTGGATTAAATGGAAGTTGTGGTTAGCCTTGTTATCGTGGTTTTTCTTGGAAAAGGTGAAAAGGGGACTATCTGGACGAAACAGAATTGACGGAAGCAAGATCGAGCGGTTAACTGAGTAAAATGATAAGCCGCAAATCGAAGCTTTAAAAAGTGAATGATTTGATGTTAAAATGAAAAGTTTAATGTAAATGTTTATACCGCCTAAACAAAATATGTAAAGGGAAAATTTAATGTACATGTTTATCTTACATTAATATATATATTAGCTCTATATTAAATTATATATGTATGCATATACATACATTATGAAAGTTTAAAAATGTGTAAAGAATGCATATGTATATTTGTATATATATATGAGTTTTCATGATAAAGTAAAGGATTTAAATGGATTTATAAATGTATTTTGATAATGCTTACCATATACCAACTCTATATAGGGACCGTATGACCGAGTATCATCAGGTACCTAAGCTGTAAGGATTTAGAGGTAAAGTTATAGTTACTTAAATTGAGAGAGAATTAGTGTCTAGAGTAATATCCTTACACGTGATAAGGGCAGGACTGAACCTATGTAAAGCTGGGAGTTTCTCCGCAACGTAGTGGTTATGACTGAATGTGACTGCCCTTCACCGTCGTGTGACCCTAAACTGCCTCTGCAGGTTATCCCCGGGTTCCATCGTCAGAGAAAGAAAGAAAGTTTAAGGCATAAAATGGATTTTAATTGTATAAGTATGTATTACTTTGAAAAGAAAGTTGCATGTATAAAGGATTTTTAATTGTATAAGTATGTATTACTTTGGTATATAATAAAATGGTATCTTTAATGAAATGTACACCACCTGGCTCCTTTAGTCATTCTTTTCTTGTATGTTTTAAAAACATTTTCGTGACCTTGTGACAAAAAGGCCGGTCAGAGCCTCAAAGGAGTCGAGCCATTGAGGAGACGACGACTGTGGTTTCAGTGTATATATAATTTTGCATATCAGATATGTTGAATATTTGTTATGTATATATGTATATGTATAAAGTTGAAAAGGAACTACGTGGGCTTTGATCCTCGAAGGACTGAGGCACAGGTGGCTACTTCCGCTTTAAGTCCCATTTCAAGCCCAACTCTTGATAAAAAAAAATGCATGGAATTGAAGAAGTTTGGAATGTTTTAAGATGATTGAAATGAATAAATGTATATATGTATATATTGTGTTGATTGAGTTGTGACGAGGAGTCCAAACAAGGAAGTTGAAAATTTAATTAGAAGTGCTTTTAACAAATGCCACAGTTTTGTAATTGGGAAAGTCCGAAAAACAGAGGAAACTATGGCCAATTTTTCAAAATCCATGTTTGAAAAAGAAAGAAAAAATTTTATCACTTCGCCTGCATTATTTACAAAAGATATGTTATGATTGTAAAGGGGTTCGGCCTGATGGATTTTATTTGACTGCTTTAAGGAAAGTTTCTATATCCACTGAGTGCCTGAGGTCCCCGTTCATGAGGTTAATCTGCCGGGATCCTTCGTGCATTGTATCGGCAGAGCCCCGCACAAAGGAGACTCCCGCCCGATTTTCTAAGTGGCGCCGGGTAACCCGACATCCACTTGTGGCTCATGCTGACGGGTAGTCAACCCGACCCCGCTCGGGGGGGCGTCACAACTTGAATGTATGTTTACTGGGAGCATCGAGCGCACTTAGGTGGGAGAGTAAACACTTAGTGGCAGATTCCACCATCGGCATTAGCTCACCCTCGCCGAGGGAACATATTTTTCGTGCAATGTGAGCGCACGAGGAGACGGCGCTCGGGCCCCAGAGGCTAGTTTGAGAAGAAAGCTCTGCCTGCGGGCTTCTAAGATTACATATATACATGTATTAGAATTTAAAATTTTAATATATGTTGTATGTTATCATTTATTAACTCTGAAACTATTGGATATAGCTGATATAACATTGTGATGAGATTGGTTTATGGGCCCAAGAGGCCTGCTTACTCATGTGATTGATGTCAGACAAAGCTATATACAAGTTATGTCCCGTAGAGCTCCCGTGACAAAAGAGATTCTCGCCCGATTGTGAGAAATGCTCTGGTCACCCATATCACGAGTGTTTCCGCGGGTTGACAGTAGTCAACTTAATTTCCTGGGATTTGGGGCGCCACATTATTTATATGCACTAAAATGGCTTTTACTATTTTCAATGTGGGATTTTCTTGTTTTTTTCTCATATTAACAAACTACTAACAATCCCCACTAGCTCGTAATATATGGAAAATACATTCTACATTAAATGATGCATAAATGAAGGTATCTCATCGATTTGAGCTATCACTTAGTGTAAGCATGTTAAGATGCTAATGAAATAGTGGTGTCCTTTAGATTGAACCATTATTTCTTTATTAGAATCGAAATGCAACACATCATATTTATTTCATTCCTAAAGACAGTGTTTATAAATAAAAGCTAGCACTATAACGCTATGTGCTAATCAATCCATAACTGTGAATATGTACAAGAATAAAAACTCCTTAAAACTTTGTTGAAGCGGCACCACTATATTCACATATGTAGATGTTCTTCCAATGTCCCATTGTTTTACATAAAAGAATTCTATTAAGAGCATACTATCCTCATGTAATAGTAAGCACTAACCTTTATGTATGGAACTCATTTTCAAAGTGCTAAACAAGCACACAACAATAACTTGTTATTACCCATTGAATCCTAAGATCACTCTTGGTAATCAAAAGTTGGGTTCCTAATATTGGTGTCTTTATGGGTTTCACTTAGTCCCATACTCCTCGTCATTCTCCACACTTGTTTCCTCTTGATAATGATTTAGTTAGAGGATCACCAAATTATCTACAAGACTTAATATATAATAATGTAATGGTACCACTAGAGATTAATTCTAACATAATCATGTCTTAGGTTAATATGTTCAGATTCTCTCCGTTATAAACATTATTATAAGCACTAGACATAGTAGCCTCACTATCACAAAGTTGTATGGAATAGTGGCATAGGGTCAAGGCTCCACAATTCAAATTCTTAACAACATGTTTCTAAGCCACTTTGCTTCTTACTGCTAAGCTAAAGTCAGAACTTTGCTCCATTGTAGAATGTGAGATACAGGCTTGCTTCTTTGATGCCCAACTTATAGCACCACCGGCTAGTGTAAATATCCAACCCGAAGTTGCAACACTATCACCAGCCACATTTATCCAGCTTGCATCTGAATAACATTCTAGTATAGCAGGGAAATCTGTGTATGATAGATTCATTATTATCTGCATAGTAAATGATAATGTTATTTTTGTGACGCCCCAAATCCCGAGGTGTCCCGTTGACCACCGTCAACCTGAGGAAAACCTATGTCTCATATCATGAGACCCATACATGAGTAAAATGGTCACGTTGGGCCCATACATTCATACTCACAAAAATGTATATTTTATACAAAAATGAGTTAATTTACAATTTGTTTTAATTACAAATTATCCAAATCGTAGTCTTTACCCAAATTTTTACAAAATACATAATAAGGCCATACGACCATTTGCCTCTAATTTCTGACGCGTCCCATCTCAAAGAATCCTTCTGCATTCGAAATACCTCCTTCTTCGACATGGTGAGTAATGCCTAGTAGTGGAATTCATCCTACACGGTTACTCCCAACTCATGCACATGTAATGGCAACCAAACACATTCAAGCAAAACATATATGTTCTTACTCAAACGTCTACATGAAATGGATGAGAATGTGACTTACCCTTTCCCACTTCTCGAACCCTCACTGACTCCTTCACGCATGCCTAAGCCAAGTGTGAGAAAACACTGTTTTCAAAACAAAAGGTTTTTGTTCTCGAAAACATACCATCGAGTTTCGGTAAAATCTATTGAACAACCCTTCGAGGTGAATTGCTGCACTCTCAAACACTATGGCCTCTCCGACGGAATCAAGTTGATAACCCCCAAGACAATTCTTCAGAAAATCTTCCTTTGAAATTCCTTTCACAACCCTTTTCATTTTTCTTTCGTGTCATGCACTCACACCTATTGTTCTAGGTTGCCCCTGTGCATATGAAATGCATTATGCCATTTTCATACAACACATGCCAATATATCAATCATGCATATATTAACAAAACTCACATACTAACCACATGTTATTTATTCATAGCAATAACATCTAAATGAGCTCACATTGGTTAATTAACAATTTAATTTCTAATGGCTCACACACAATTATATTTCATATAATTCAACCACTCATGTTAACACATCAATTTAGCATGCATCAACATATCATTTTCCACATAATCCATGTCATCCAATTCAAGCAAATTCACATGGACATTTTCGGTCCAACACGCAAATCAGGACTATTTTTAACAGTCCCCAAAAATAGTGCATGGACAGCTCCCTCATCAACCTCGGTTCCACTTCTTTGGAACCGAAATCCATGGTCGTTTCCGGCCTCACAACACCTAAGACCACAATTTAACACACATGTAAAGCACCCAAGGACCATTTTTAGCCCAAGATCACCGACTATCCAAAACAAACCCGACTTCTCTGCATGCAGTCCCACTTGGATTCAACCTCAACGGCCACTCACGTGGCTCATACAATCCAAATCATTAACAAGACTCTAAACAATGATTAAATAAAGTAGAGAAAACCCATACCTCCTGGAGTTGTCAAAACTCCACAAAACCGGTTCACGTAGCCCTTGCAAACAGAGACCAACGCTGTCTCTTGGCTCACCTAAACTAATAACGGTCCGATCGCCGGGAAATTTAGAGAGAAGTTGGACACTCTCTCTCTAAAAATCCCTTCCTTTCTCTCATTTTCCTTTCTCCCAAAAAACCGGTCGGAGAGTTTCAAGTTAAGAGGACTTGTCCTCTCACACATGTCACTCTTCTATTGGTTGATGTGATTACACTATCCTTATCCACCTATTTTGATTTCATCCAATTGGGGATATGCCACATGTCCTGGCCCCACTTGGCTCTCCTTATTTGACTAATTGCAGATTCGACACGCAGACACCGAGCCACTCAAAATGTGCCAAGTGTCCCTCACTACCCCATTGCCTCGAAAAACGTGAAATTGACACCCGAATCTCACAAATTCGACGTGGTAGCTAGATTTTGTGAGACGATTCCAACGGTGAAGTTTATTTTGTCATCCGAGATCTAGAAAAATTGCAGATTTTGACTGAAATTACCATTTTACTATTTTGAGAAAATTAGGATTTTCTCGAGGTTTCACAATTTTATCCATATAAAATAAATGTTTTATTTAAAGTCGATTCGTGTGTAACAAATGTTAATATCTAAAAGTACCATAATATATAATAAATGAATTCCGTGTCTAGTCTTTTTAAAAACCAACTTAGCTTAGCAAGAAGTTCTTATTTATCCACCCGACGATACTTCTTTTTCTATCTTTACCTTGTAGCTCATTTTTCCTAACCAAGCAAGGAGATGATTTTTTATAATTTTTGGCCCGAAACTTGTAAGGGAATATTTTCTTTCATTTTATTGCTTAATAGCAGTTCTTCTACTAAGATTCGTGGTTTATTTTGTTTTTTATGTTGTCACAAGCTTTATCGATGTTTGTTTGTCGTCATTTGTTACGACGTGGTGATGTTTGCTGCCTTGTTGCATGCTTTATCCAGATAGGGATATCTGCATTAAATCCAAGACATATTCGACGAAGATATCAAATTACATTGTCAGATGTTGAAGAAATGAAGTTGCGTATATTATATTTACTTATTTTATCGAATTTGTAGGTTTATTCCATTTATTATGTTATTAATGTGGATATTCTTTCATCCCATATGATTTTTAGCTATTTGTATTTTGGATCTATCGATTTATTGCAAGTTTAAATCAATAATATCATTTTTCCTTTAAAAACTCTCACCTATGTTCTTTTTAAAAATAATAATATTATAAATCATTTCAAAAAATAATAATATAAATATTTATAATTTATAATTCCCACCTCTTTAAAATATTTTCAAATTAAATACTTAAAATTATTATTCCTATTTCTTGAATGAAATAAAAATTATATTAATAGTTTTTCCCGATATTTTTATTTAAAAAATAATAAAACTGCTTTAACAAGATATTAACATTTATAATTATAAGTTTAAATATTGATATAGTTATTTTTTAGGTAAATTTTAACTAGTAAATAGTATTTTTTTTTAAATTTATGTTTAATATTCTATAAAAATTTCAAAATATAAAAATAGGTGAATTATAAATATAAAAATGATATGAATATAAAATTTTTAGTTAAATATAAATTTTGATAAAAAAAAATATGGATAAGAGCTATTTAAAAAAAAAATTTACAAAATATTATTATTTATTTAATATAAGATTTGATAGGGTTCGAAAAATAAGGCTCACACCACCCAGCCCAAGAAAGAGAGGTGTTCAACGAAACATCGGGCGCCCTCGTCCCATTCAACCCCCAAGGGCACATGCCCATTGACATTTAGCCTTCTGCGCCAACATTCAAGCCTTTGGTGCCAAAATTTAATAAGGGCTCCAACCCGACAAGGTCTAAAGACCAATTATGGAAGTCTCCACAGGCGTAAAATAGAATAGTCTCTAATAATATATTATTCGCAAGTCCAGCCAAATCTCACCATGAAAGAAAGAAAGACAATAATAGATCAAGATCAAATCGGATCCCCCAATAAGGAAGGAAGATTATCCCAAACAAACTGCTCTTTCTATATCCATTACCAAATCTAATATCGATAATAACAAGAAATACCCCATCCAATGGGAACAAATCCTAATCACCATCCAACTGGTTGAACATCTACTATAAATACAAGGCCACCCCATTGGTGAAAGGTACGCAAAAGCATACGTCAATACTAAGCAGTCTAAGGAGTCTCTATTTTCTCTAAAGAAATCTGACGAGACGTGAAAGCCACGGCGAAGCCCTCGCCGACTTCATTCTGCTTTTTAAGAGCGAGCACTTCTAACTACGCAAACCAAAGATCGTAGCGATCCTACTTCAGCCCGGGCGATCCAAAGATCCCATTTCTCGTACCACTGCAGCCTTGTCCGCCCAACGGCCCACACGCCTCCAGCCTAGCCTCCGGTTGAAAAAGACATCATCACATGCCGTCAGGAATAATCACGGCAAGTGTTACATAAAACTAAGTCTCCTAAGGTTGATGAAGTGAGCCAGAGCCGCAGTGAGTTCGACATCGATACAAACCAAAAACCGCGATTAAAGGGCGTGTCTTAGCCGACTTCATCACAGTTCACCCCATGAACATGCTCGTAACGCTACAACGAATGACCTCCCCATTTGGAAACTCTTTCAGACGGAGCTTCGAACGACAAAGAAGTGGAGCAGCTCCACTCGACCTCTCCGTATGAATAGAGATAGAGTACGCACCGATCCGTATTCCAAGCTCTAACAACGAGGGTCGAATATGAGGCTGCCATACAGCCTCAACCTCGCTCATTCATCGGAAGTTGACCACCAGAGGTCCCGCAGCCGACCCCACCGGCAAGAAGACAAATACACACCTACGGCTAAAAGTGGAAGGATGATCCTATATTCCAAAAAGGTACGAGACGGCTAAAAATCTGCAGATGGTGTTCAGTCGACATGTCCCTAGAGCGGAGAACTCCCGAGTCGACGCCTCGCAAAATCCAATGATGCCTCAGAGGAAGACTCCAAATTGCTCGACACCGTCGACCCGCAGCCCTATTGACTTCGCGATGTGAGGCGCCGTCTGTGTCGGGTCCGAGCCGACTGGATGGACCCCCATTTGGGACTATATAATAGACGGACGCTTACCCGACGACCGGCTGGCAAATGAAATAAGGACGCAGGTCCGCCAGTTCACTAATCAAGGGCAAGGAAGCCCGTATGCTTGTGTTTCACACCAATCCTCAAGTGTATCAAAGGGAAAAACACAACACGCTGTTAAGGGGAAGTTCACGAAAGGCGCGCGGAAATCAAGACGGAGCTCGAGCCTTGGCAGGAAAGGTCTTGAGACAAGGATACTACTGGCCTACAATACTCAAAGATGCAACCTATCTAGTCAAGAAATGCAAGATCTGCCAGGAGCACGCCAAGATCTCACACCTCCCATCAGAACCCTTGACGTCAATCACAAGCCCCTGGCCCTTCCAACAGTGGGGTTTGGACATACTGGGACCCTGCCCTCGGGAAGGGCCAACAAGTTCATCATCGCCTAAAGATTACTTCACCAAATGGGCGAGGCCGAAATAAACTACAATCACGTAACAAAGATACGCACTTGTGTGGCGAGCTATCATATGCGCTTTGGTATCCCAAGAGCCCTGGTGTCTGACAACGGAAAACAATCTCGACAACGCCTAAATTCGTAGATTTGTGCCAGCTCTAATTAAGAATTACTACTCTTCCCAAAGACATCCAGCCTAACGGTTGAGGCCGAGGTCACCATCGAACTCCTAAGGCCGTGAAGACCAAATTGGAAGATCTCAAAGGAAAGTGGGTAGAATACCTGGTGCCAGGGCTTACTGTGACAACACGTGTCGCCCACCCGAGAAACCCCGCTCTCGCCCAGCCTTTTTGGCACGTAAGCAGCCCCTATCGAGATCTGGACCAAATCTCAAGGATCAAATTAAAGTAAAGTAGGTGGAGCACAATGACGAGGCTCTCCGTCAAATTCTGGACTTTAGATGAAAACGGGAGCAAGTTCTAAAACTACGTAAGAATAAATACCAAAAGAAGACAAAGAAGGTACTACAACCAAAAGTCAAACCCGTGAACTATAGTGCCGTGTGATTTGGCCTTAAAAGTTACATGAAGAAGGAAGAATCCAAATGATGGAAAATCGGGGTCTCAACCGTAAGGCTCCCTACATCATATCTTGAGTCGTCGCACTGTGCAATTACTTAGCTCCAAATGCAGGGAGGGGAAAACTTTACAAGATGCCCAACAGGAGCATCTTAAATGTTTTATCAAGACCTTGGTTTGTAATCTAATGGAGATTTATCACTTCGCTAAAGATCTCAATTCATTTACTGTTATTCTAAGACGCCACAACAACTCCGCATAATGCTCGTAAAATTACATGCAATAGAATGAGAAAGCTCATAGACATAAAAGGGAAATTTTCTCTTTATTCCAATCAAACATTTTAGCTACAATCGCAGCAGAATCGACACATCTCAAGCATCAAGACAAGCCGTTCAAAAAAACTTCAGGAAGAAAAAAAAAAAGGCCAGAAAGATGGAAAAGAGGAGAAGAAGAAGAAAGGGATGGAAGGAGTTTGTGCGAAAGTGGGAGAAACAGATGTGGAAAAAGAGGAAAAACAAGAAAAAGGGATGGAAGGAGTTTATGCAGAAGAAACAAAAAAGTGGGAGAATGAGATGTGGAAGAAAAGATGAAAAAGAAGGAGAAGGAGAAAGGAGAAAAGAAGAGAAGGGAGAACAGAAAATGGAGAAGGCGACGCAAGAAATGCACCGCCTTCGCGCATTTCCCTAGCACCGAGCTGGGTGAATAACATGACTCTACAAAGGGGAAACTAGGGAAAAACACAACTCCCACAAGCATAAGTCCAACAATCGAACTGTAATCTGGATCTCAAGAAAGACAACCGTGACTCGACGCTTCATCTCGCCTGTGTTTTGGTTACGCACTGTAGTTAGCTATTGAAGAATATCCAAAGTATAACCCATAAAGAATGAAGCCGCCATCTATAAGAAGGCCAAAGCACCCAGAAATTCGCGCAAACGCTTCAAATTCTCCATCAATCAAGACAGCGCTCGCACCTTCCAAGAAAATCAAGTCGAATGGCCGCACGCAAAGAGATCACTGACGTGTTCGTTTACCCCGTACAGTTTTTACCCGAGGAGCTGATCGCCAAAGTTACATCGCCACTGCCACGCCTAGAGCCCAAGAAATACTTTGACGAAGTTCGCTCACTTCGCACGTGTCACGCCTTTACCCGAGGAGTCGACCCGTGTCGCAGATCGCCACTGCGCTTAAGCCGTCCGAGCCCAACAAATTTCACTTTGACGAGTTCTTCTACTCTGCATAGGTCACGCCATTCGAGGATCTCGTATCGCCGCACATCGCTTAATTTCTGGGCCACAAATAAATGAGCTCAGCTGTACCACTTTGACGCAGTTCGCCTACTCGCACGTGTCACCCCACCTCGAGTCGATCGCCAGTTACATCACACTTGTACATACGCCTGAGCTCCAAGAAATTTCACTTTGACGAGTTCGTCTACTTCCGCACGTGTCACGCACCGAGGAGTCAGATCGCCAGTTACATCGCCACTGGCCACAAATACCGAGCTCCAAAGAACACTTTTGACGAGTTCTGCCTACTCGCACATCACGCAACCTCGATATAATCGCCGACTCGTGCAAATCACCGACGGAGCTCCAACAAATTCACACCGACGAGCTCAACCATTTGCACGTCACACAACCTCGAGGAATCACCGACCAGTAAATCAATCGACGGAGCCCAATACCACATCGACGAAGCTCAACTATTCTCGCATACAGTCAAGCAACCCAGGAATCACCACTCAGCAAATCGCCGACGGAGCCCAGTCAACAACTCACACCGACGAAGCTCAACCATTCGCACAAAGTCACTAACCTCGAGGAATCAACACTCAGTAAATCACCGACGAGCCTGACAACCACACACGAGCTCAACCATTCCCGCATGTGTCACGCAATCGAGGAATCGCTTCGACCTGGCAACCACCGACGGAGCCAACAAAACACACTAACGAAGCTCAACCATTCGCATTGTGCCATGCAAATCTAGGAGTCATTTCAACTTAGGCAATCGGGCCGTGACGGAGCACAAGAGCTCGCACTGACGAGCCTCACTGATCTCTACACGGTGTCATGCACCAGAGTCATTTCAACTCGTGCAAATAGTCGACGAGCACAAGAACAAGATTGACGAGCTTCACGACGACACAGCCATGTGCGTACCCTAGAGTCATTTCAACTGGTAATCGCCGATGTACTGAAGAATTTCAACATCTCAACTCTCAGCGCCTAATTCGCATCATGCACAAGAAATCGATTCAAATTAAGAAGAACGTCAAAAAGAGCACAAGTAGAGGCGACAAAAATGAGGTGCAAAAATGAGTATTCATCAAGGACAAGGCTACATATGTTTTGGGGCCCAAGCCCAACAACAAAAAAAAAAAAAAAAAGTATAAAAGCCTACATCGGGCAGGAGAAGACGTGCATAGGAGATTAGGTAATCGAAGGAGAAGCGCATTTATGAAGAAGGGTGCGCTCTGGCCGGGTGCCCTAAGCCTGCAGATAACTCGCAGAGAAGGACCCTCATCCTCCTCGGGCCACCGGGTAGGTCAAAGTTAAAGTCCAGGTCGACAGGCAAAAGAATGCACCCTCTTTCCTCGAAAAGTGAGCCACCCGTAAAACCTATCGACAGAAGCCTGGGGCCTCGCCTTCCAATAATTTCGCCTCACGAGCCACTAAAGTTATTTGCTGATGAAGATCCCCACGAACTCGGCGACACTCCTCATTCAGGCGTTCCACCGAGCTGACTGCCTCGTTAACCTCGCGACAGCCTTCGCCAACAGCGCCGTTTTATCACGATCGCTCTTTGATCGCACGCAGTTTCTTACCCCAGCTCGCCGACGTGAGAAGCTCGGCCCCAACCATCCAAGTTCATACCGGGCGGATCGCAAAACATCCCTAGCTCCATCAAGTTGTTCCGCGCAGCCTCAAATCATCCAACCTCCGGGGGCTCGCCTTCGGTCGCTCCTCTCAACTATTCCGGCCTTTCCTACCCGGCCCGGCACGGAGCCGGCGGTATGTTTCAGATCCGACCAGCTCACGGCTTCTCACACGCACCCGACCTTGCGCCGCCCGCCAGATGTGAGGAAGCCACCGTCTTTATAGTCCCGGCCGCGAGCTTGATCTTCTTTTTTATTTTGGCCTTCGGCCAAACCCTTCAAATGAGTAGAAATACTACACAACCAAAGATAGAATCAACATCTAACGCAAGCTCGAAACTCATCTCAAAATGGAGTCAAATATGACAAGGTACGGGAACTTACGGAGGCGACCCCCTGGAGAGATAGGGCCAAAGCCTCATCAACGGGCAGCACAACCGACCTTTAAGATCAGAATCCTTAAGAATAGATCAGATCACCGCCGCGAGCTCCTGTATTGTGAAGAAAAGAGTCCCCCGTCTCCGCCAACTGGGCTATTCCTGGATCTTCCTCCTCGCTCTTCCTCCCTTCGAAGGCGACTTAACTTTTCAAGCATGGGTTCCGCACGGTAATGGGCATGATCGCCAACGGCTGCTCAACGGCCCCACCCGAGGGACCTTCGCCTCGCAGCCACCTGCACGGACCGCGAGCTCAAAACCATAGTGAGCCATAACCCGTCCCGACATGGATACGAGGATTCGAGAAGATGATTCCATGCCCCAACTTAATCTTTGACCGTCGCCCATCTTTCACCGTAGTACGAGGTTTTTCATTTCCTACTCCGGGGCTTCCGAGACACCATCTCCAACTAGGCCAACAGTTCCCCCCTAGTGGGTTTAGGGGCAAACAGAGGGCCCAACTGTGAGAACTTTTACGGTGGGAAGGAGGTGAAGGCCTCGAGCAAAGAGAGCGAGTGGGACTTCAATCGATGGGTCGGGAACATCCGACTGATCAACTCGCGTATGACGAGGACACTCACCAACGCCAAAACTATGGCGTTATCTTCAACGCTAAGATCAATTCGAGCACCGGTAGAAGCATGTGCACGCATGTAATCAGAGATGCCTCATACCACACACAAATTATAACTAAAAAATGTAATCAACACTAATGGTTGTTCTCGGGGGTAGTCTAAGCCATCGAACGCCCAGAGTGTCGTCCTTGTCGAGAGGATCATACTCCCACTACGCCGCTAACGAAGAAGTAGCGTCCCTTCCATGGGAGGAGGGAAGATCGGAAATTACTAGAGGAGCGTCGGAACGCCTAGAAAATAGAAAGAAAGTTCCTCGGATGTTCTTCGCCAAGCAAAAAGGTAAGAAGCAAGGCCATGTCAGACACCGAGCCCCTGGGTCCCTAAAGAAAACCACAGACCAACCAAAATACTCCCAACCATCGGGCGAAGGAAAGCAAGACACACATTGAAATGTTGCAAAACCCCCTTTATGAAGGGATGCAAAGGGAAGCGAAGACCGTTATCGAAGGCCACTTCGAAGAAACACACCATCTTAGGCACAGAGACCACATAGAGGGTCAAAACGTCGGGACCAGCACTAACGCCCAAAGGGAGGCTGGAGCACCTGAAAATATGGCCCCATATGAAGGACCGACCAAGCTAGGTCCCACAGTTAAAGCATGCTGAACGGTAGATCTCAGATATTCACTCCCCTGTATTTAATCGTTCACTTTCCTTGCTCCTTGTCCAAGGGAAGACGAGGCACCTGGGCACCTTTGAGTTCAACTCGACTAAACGGCTTCGAGACACCACCGTCATTCAAAACCAAGAATAGCCGAAGAATCACCATCGATACGCCAGAGAGTTAAGAACGACTCGACCCATGATGAAAGTGGATACTTGAAAACAAAATTCAGCCAACCCAAACAACTCGCTTTTATAACCCATGAAAAAAAAAAAAGAAATCAAGAAAACAGCGTAGTGGACCTAAATATGACATAAAAGATTATCCTAAGAAAGACAATGAGCACTGACAAAAAGGCTAAGACAGAAGACTAACAGAGAAGGAAGTCCGAACTCGCTATAGGCAAAGAAAAGGTCCCAGAGCAGTTGCACACAAGACAGAGGATGTCCGCGAAAGAAACAAAAGGAAACTGAAAGGAATAAGAGAAATGAGCGCGGAAATCGAAGAGTCATCATTATCACAAGACAAATGACGGCGACCAAGCCCCCAACTAATCCACCAGCATACACGCAAAGGTAACTGCCGAGACGTTACAGCCCTTGTCACGCACAATCGCACAAGGGCCGGGGGCAACCGATAGGTTCAAAAATAAGGCTCACAGCCCACCGCCAGCCCAAGAAACAGGCCGCACCAACTAAACATCATATCGTCTCACAACCCCTAAGGGAGAGACATGCCCATTGGAGATGAGGATTTCTTCGCGCCAACATTCAGTTCTTTGGTGCACCCTCAGAATAAGGGCACAACCCGATTGGGCCCAAAGACCAATTATGGAAGTCTCCACAGTACGTAAACAGAATAGTCCCACACATATTATTCCGCAAGTCCAAACAATCTCACCAATAAGGAAAGAAAGACAATAGATCAGCATCAAATCGGATCCTAAGGAAGCGAAGATTATCCCAAACAAACCGCCTTTCTATATCCATTACCAACCGATATCGATAATAACAAGAAATACCCCATCCAATGGGAACAAATCCTAATCACCATCCAATCGTCAACATCTACTATAAATACAAGGCCACCCCGATCGGAAAGGTATTCAAAGCACACGTCAATATTTCGCGCTTCGCATTTCTCTTTTTCTCTCGTAAAGAACTGACTTGCACTGGAATGCACACGGGCGAAGCCCTCGCCGACCCCCCTTCATTCTTGTTTTTGCAGAAGAGTGATACCTTCTAATCCGTCGCAAACCAGCACTGTAGCGATCCTATTTCACTAAGATCCAAAGATCCCATCGCTTCTCACTCTTCTGACCAAGAGCCTCGTCCAGCCCAACGAAGCCCACACGCTCTAGCCCCGCCCGACAAAAGGCAACATCAAGATTAATTATTATGTTAATATTAATTACACAATACTAAAATTATATTCTAATAAAAAAAGATTAAAAGTTAAAAATATAATTAAAATGATGGCTTGAGCCTAGGTGCGGGCTAGGCTAGGGGTGGCTATGCGTCAAGGTGGGATGTGGGGAAGGAGGGAGACAGTTTAGACATTAGTGATTTGCCCAAAATGAGGAATTAGTGGATTCCACGTGGCGGTAGTAGGTCCCAATGGAGAAGATAGTTTGGAGAATAATTTTGTCCCCACAAATGATTCAAGTTATTACTGGTGGTTCCTCTTTTCTGTAATTATTCTCTACATATATTTATGAGGTTTGGGTCAAAATATATAGCCTGGTTTTCAAAAAAGAAAAAATTGCTTTTAACCATTGGGAGCCAGCTAGTGCCACGGGGCATATGCCCTCCTGAAAAATCTTTTGGCAAAAAATTGCTTTTGTAGACAACAAGAATAGAACCCTTCCTTGTTGAAAATGTTAGAACAATGAATCAATTGAGTTATCGTTTCTTAGACAATAATATATGCCCTATAACCTTATATTCTAGTTTAGTCACTATTTTTTACATTTTCTACAAATATATATACAATGTAGTTCTTAAAACCGTAGTTATCCATTATGGTTCTATTTTTATACTAAAACTATAGTTGACAACTACGACTTCTAACTTAGATTAAAAGAATATCAAAATTTAGGTGATATCAAGTAGGCTAAAACCAATATTTATTAAAAAAAAAAAAAAAGGTCATTTTAACCCTAAACTCTATATATCTCACTATTATCAAGAGAGAAAATAGAGATGTGGCTTTAATTGCTTCTTTTTGACTTATCAATTAGCCTCAATTTCAATCATTTGCCAGCCCAAATTTGTGCTATTGTGGTGCACTTTTATTAAAAGATTGAACTTGACACATAGATGTAATAGAGTACTATTAGCATAAGAAGATTAACATCCCTATTTTTATTATGTTAACATGAGGATATCCTTCACTTATGTTTTGATTCAAACAAAGTTTTGTTAGATGAACGGTGAAAGCATGAGGGAACATTAATTAAATTCAATTAATGCAACAAACAAATTCAAGTAATAAGCTTATCGTAAAAAATAAAGAGATATTAGGATCCTACACATGCACGTACATTGTCCTCATGTATGAGTCTTCGACACTTTATAAGAATATTTGTATCAATAGGTAAACGTGATATTTATTTGTATGGACCGCTACAAAGGAACCTTACTCACACATGCATAGATATGACAAGAGTGATAAGGATTGAACAATTTTAAAGAAAACATATCACAAGGATGAGACGTAGTTTCTAGCTAGTTCAAGTATCACAACGAGGACATCCACATGGTCTATATTCGATATTATCAGTGTGGAAAATTTAATTTACTTCATAGGTTTCATACTTCAGAGAAAAATATCTGTAAGAGTCTTGACCTTAATAATAATTAAATAGCTTTTAGTAGTGTCACAAAGTTAAATATAAAATAGAAAGAAAATAAATAAGAAAAATCATTAGAACACTTGTGTGATTTGATGAATCTAACCTACGTTCACAGATAAAGAAGAGTATTTATATTGATTGACTTTCAAGTACATAATTCCAATCACCAAACTATATATATATATATATATATATATATATATATATATATATATATATATATATATATATATATATATATATATATATATACTTTCCCACATAAGTCTTTTCAGAAGCCTCTGTGCTCCAAGCTCCCATGAGACTTGTCAATTCTAGTCTCTAAGGTCTATCAAGGTCCTCATCATCCATTTTCATTATAGATCTCCACAAAAATTATTTCAAGTCGTAGCTTCAAAACATTTCAAGTCGAGTCAGTGGTTCTGGGTCGCCATAAAATTTTTTTAGTCATTTAACTAGTAAAATTTTAAAATATTTTTCTCAGATGATTAGGGTTATATAAGAGCATCTCCAACCATTATCCATTTTGGCTCAATCTCCATATTTGGAGATTTTGACAAAAAAAAATGCACTCAAACCATCCTCCATTTCCATCTCCGTATTTGTAAAACCCGGGAAAATTAGAAATTTTCAAAAATGACGAAATGATAATAATAATAATAATAAATTGGCATAATGGTTTAGGGAAACCTAGAAAATTCTCTAGATCTTGGATGATGAAATGGACTGCGCCGTTAGATTCGTCTTATGAAATCTAGTTACCCAGAAAATTTTCGTTAAATTCCGAGACAGTCGGATTTTTCACGATTTTCGATGTAACAGGCTTCTAGTGACTCCCAGGGACAAGATTTTTACAAGAATCTTAGAAGTTAGGAAACAACTCAAGTTAAGTTCATTTAAAATAAATTGGACTTGAATCGGAACCGAAAATAAATTGTTTCGGGGTAGAAACAGATCCGAGCGAGGATCACGTGACACGTGGCGCCATGAGGGCCACACACTTAACTTAATTTAAGTTAGAACAAAAGGAAGAAAAGCTCATTTTTGGGGCTGGAACCTAAGAAGGGCTCGGAAAGCTGAGAGAAAGGAGATAAGTCTCTTCATCTACGATCTACGGAGATCGAGTGGTCGGAATTCGTCGAGCAAAGATTTAATGTTCATCTACTCGACAGTTACTCGTGGGCACTCCATAACATGCAATTCTCGTCGAAGATTTCGTGGTTCGGGAGAAGAAAAGAAGAGAGAAGCTCTACTTTCTCTCTATGATTTACTTAACGGCGGCCGGCTTCCGTCGCCAAGACTTAAAGTCTGAGTACTCGTCGAGGGCAACGTGGTGGACAATCGAAATCAAGAATTTTCACAAGATTCGTTTTAGTTCGAATGTGACACCCCATTCCGGGGTCCGTCGACTACCCGTCTACTCCACATGGAATATACTGCGGATGCCTGCAACCTACCCGACATTCACGAAAATCGGGCAGAGTCTCATTTGTACGGGGAGCTCTACCCAAACATAATTCGCATGAAACTCCGTCCTGCAACCCAAGATAATCACAATGATACAAATATGGATGTAAACCACTTCTCGGGGCCCATACTATAATATCCATAAACATACCAACTATGAATCCAACTATATCCAATAGTTCTAAGAGAGTTCAAATATTTACTTCTTATACAATACATACATTAAACTTAAAAGTTCTAATACATGTATACATCAAAGACACAACCCTAGCTTTCTTCCAATCTCCATCCCTGGGGACGAGCCGTCCCTCGCATGCTCCCCTGCACTGCAAAATAATATCCTCGACTGTGGTGAGCTAATGCTCGCAGTGGAATCGCCCTAAGTGGGCTACTCCACCCAAGTGCAATGATCCAAAATAAACATAAAGGACCAAGCAAATGCATGATCCTACTTGAATGTCTATACGACCAACTCGTATCCCGAGTCTCATCGACTTCACACTCGCCAAGCCTCGTATGAGAATTATCATGGTTAGTTTGTGGACAACCTCATGAGTATATATCAATCGGGGCCGCCCGACGATTGATATATTTATTTGTTTCAGGACTACCTCCTCGATGAATATTTCTGACCGTCAGCCCGACGATCGATATATTATTTTTCAATTGACTAATCCGATAATTAACATTTGTGACTTTCAATTCTCCGAACATTTTTTCTCTAGACTCATCTCATGCACTAACTCCTATAGTCCTAGGATGTTCCAATGCATATGGAATGCATGTATGCCAATTCCAATACAGTCTAATCACATGCAAATATATAAACATGAATATACTAGCATAATTAAAATCACACAATCATGTTATGTAATTATACAACTCATACCTCAAAATTAGCTCACTTGGGCTAATGATCAAACACGTTAAATTCAACTTGAATCACTCCGACACACATTTTTCACACAAAAATAGATTGTGTCATTCCTAGGAACAGAAACCCTAGGGCTTACTTCGCCCAACTCAACACCATCTGGCTCAATTTTCAGGAACTGCATTTCACTCGCCATTTCCCGCCTCATCCAAATCAATCCATGATTTAAAGCATAATTTATGCTATTAAAGACCCAACAGCCCCTCACCTAAGACGGTCGCTCACGTTGTCTAATAAATGAAATCAATCACTCCTGGCCCCAAGCTTGGGACAATCAAACTACGCTCAAGGCCTCAAGCAAAACGAAGCATTGTAGAACACTTAAATAAAGCGTAAAACCTAAGTAGGGAGAAACCCCTACCTCTCGGAGTTTGAGAAAACTCCCTAAATCTGGTACCCACGCGAAGCCCTCTCCGCATAGAGCAGCTTCTCCTCTGTCCTAAGACTCCAGCCGACTGGTCGGATCGCCTCGTATTCGAGAGAGAAGTTCTCTCTCTCTAAATCCTCTCAAACGCATCTCACCGTGACTCGGTTTTCTTTTCATGTTTTTTCCTTGTTTGAAGAAGACAAACACTATTTAGTGTTTGTCTTAGTTTCTCATTTAATAAATTCTCAAATGACACTGTCTCATTTCCTAGTTTTGAAATTCTATTTATCTCGACGTCTATTTTCATCATTTATCTACTCATACCACTTACGGTACATGAGTACTTGTTATGTGACTTTCGTCGTCGTAGTAATCGCTTACTTCAAGACTAAACGATGCCCTCGAAAAACTGTCAACCCGACCGCCTCTCGAATATTACAAAATTTTACGTGCTAAATTAGATTTTTTCGAGACGATTCGAACGGTGAAACCAAGCCACATCCGAGATCTAGAGAATAAATTTCGGATTTTCTAACCGAAATTACAATTTCGTAACCAAAATTACGATTTTGCCCCTTTTCCAGATATTGGAATTTCTCGGGTCTTACATTCTCCCCTCCTTAAAAGGAATTTCTTCCCGAAATTCAGGATAATCTCATCACTCACATGCATATGCAACGTGCATTCTATCATGCATGTAAACAGTCATTTAAATCTTAAACGACTAAACTACGTACCTTCATCCCTTAACAAGAAGGGATAGGTGGCCCGCATCGTGTCCTCGCGCTCCCATGTGGACTCCTCCACTCCATAGTGCCTCCATAATACCTTCACTAGCCTCACGGTCTTGCGTCGCAAAACCCGATCACGGCTATCAAAAATGCACACTGGTCCCTCCTCGAAGGTCCCATCCGTGTCAACCTCAATTTGTCCCCAATCCACCACATGAGCCGGATCCGAGATATTTTCTGAGCATGGAGACTGAAACACCTCGTGGACACCGACATGTCGGGCGGTAACGCCAACCTGGTGACGCAATCTGTGCCTACCCTCTCGAAAGTATTTCGGGAAGGTTCAATAAACTCCTACGATAGCTTCCCCGCCACGAATCTGACCACTTCTAGCATCACATTCAAGAAGACGTGGATTCCCAACCTCGAACTCTAAGGGTCGACGTCGCACATCGCGATAGTTTTCCGCCGGCCGAGTCAGCGGAGAAGACGCCGTCGTATCAAGCCTTCTGAGGTGTCTCTAATCGCATCGACCGATGGAGCCTCTCCACTCCTGGCCCAACATAACGGTGATCTACATGGCCTCCCAAACAATGCCTCATACGGTGCCATCTGTATGCTCGCCTCGGAACTGTTATCGTAGGCGAATTCCACTAAGGGCAAATGCTCATCCCAACCGCTTCCCCATGATCCAGACGCATGCTCGTAGCACGTCCTCTCATCACATGTATAGTCCTCTCGACCGACCATCCTGTCTGAGGGTGGAACGTTGTACCTATACAGCAGGTCTACAAACTCTGAAACTCTTCCAAAAGTGTGCCGTAAACCTCAAGTCCCTATCCGACACTATGGATACCGGTAATTCATGTAGCCTGGTTCATTCTCGGAATGTATAACCGACAGAATCTCTCCAAGGCGAAGGTCATCCGCACCCGCTAGAAAATGCAGCCGACTTCTCGCGGAGCCTGGCCCACTCATCACCCATACCGTCATGCTTTGCCGTCCGTGGCGCGGGTCACAAAGTCCATCGTGACGTGCTCCACTTCCACTCGCCACCTCCAATGGCTGAAAGAGTCCGCTTCCGTGCTCAGCCTAACTCCGCCGATTACGTGAGACATCGGGCCGAACAAACCCCACGCGTCTCTTCATCCCACTCCAATAGTACCGCCATGAAGATCTCGTACATCTTCGCGCCACCTGACGTACCAAGCAATCGAGAGCAAAGCGGAAACTCCCCGAGAATCTCCTCTCAAACCCATTAACCGGGAACCACTACCCGCCCCTATATCAAGACTACCATCTCGCGTGAACGGCCCGTACCGCCACCCGCACTGATCGCACTGGCCCCCGGGATGGACACTATCTCTACGCCCCGCCACCGACTCAATCACTGGGCCAACGCAGATCTGCAGCCACTAAACTCCCAAGGTACCTCGAAATCGCTTCACCGTATCGTACTTCAAACTGCCCCACGCTGAGCATCCGCCACTCCCGAAGCTATACTAGCCAACGCCTCGTGACTTCCGACCGAGCGTATCAAACACCACATTTGCCTTACCAGATGGTATGCAAAGTGAAGTCATAATCCTCTCTAGGAACTCCATCCATCTACGTTGCCTCATATCAGGTCCCGCTGAAAATATACTTCGGGACTTTTGATAACCAGCACACCTCAACTCCCCTCGCCGTAGAGGCAAGGGCGCCTAAATCTTCGCGCGAAGACCACTAGCCACCAACCCATGTCGCACATGGTAATTTCGCCGTGATTCTTCAACTGACGAGAACCATAAGCTACAACCCTCCCGGACCACATCAAGACACATCCCAGTCCGGCCCTCGAGGCATCACAATACACCAGGTACTCGTCCCCCGGGTCCGACTATCAAGATGGGAGCCGGCAGCTCCCTCTTCAACTCCTAGAATGCCTCATCGCACGGCCATCCCACTCAAACTCGACCTCCTTCCCGTGATCAACCTAGTCATAGGCGCCGCGATCTCGAGAAATCCAATGAATCTCCCGTAATACCTACCAATCCCAAGAAACTACGTGATCTCGAATCGACTTCGGCTCCTCCTAACCCATCACTCCGCCTCGACCTTCCGGGTCGACCGACACTCTGATGTCGACACCACGTGTCCTAAAAATCTTACCTCGCAGTTTAACTCGCACTTCATCGAACTCGCTGCATACCGATGGTCTCTCAACAACCGCGAACACGATCTCGCGATAACCACGTTCCACTGACCGGGAGTAGGATCAAGATGTCATCCACGAAGACTACGACAAACTCGATCTAGAGATAAGGTCAAATATTCTATGCATGATCCATGAATGTCAGCTGCACATTTGTCAACCAAGGGCATCACCATAAACTCAAAGTGCCCATAACGCGTCCTAGCTGTCTTGGGGTGGATATCTATATCCTAACCCCTCGCCGATGGTAACCAAGGCGTAAGGTCTATCTTTTGGAGTAGACTCGCGCTCCTCAATCGATCAAATAAATCGCCAATCCTGTGAATGGGTACCGATTCTTGATCGTAACCCTGCTCAACTGCTCAGAATGATGCACACCGGTGGTTTTGGCCCTTCTTCGCAAACGTAACCGAGCGCCCCATGGTGAAGTGTTTCTGGTTTATCGAACCTTTGGCCCAAAGAGTTCTGTGAATCGACTTCGAAGTTCCTCGCAATTAACCAGAAGCCATCCTAAGTGTAGAGTCATAGAGAGCGGGTGAAGTACCGTGGTGTAACTCAATACCAAAGTCTACATCCTCACAGGAGGCAGGGGTCCGTGTAAACATCCGAAAACGTCCACATACTCAAACCACTGAGGTAGATCTAAGTCCTCGCCTCTCCTCGTCCTTCAGGTAAGTAAGCCATAAACTAACCCGGCTAACCGGCCCGACACCTAGACTCATATACCGCTCGCAAAAATATCATGCTTCGTCTCCCCGAAATACCACACGAGTACCGCGCCCCGTTGTGCATGCGGTACCTCCCGCGCCACAATCACACAACAACCTCAGAGCTGCACCAATCCATCCCTGATGACATCAACTCGACTGTCCATGATCCTCAGTCCACCGTGGAGTGCAGTCCCCGAGATCTCCAACCGCAACCTCGACATATCATCCCTATTCTCGCCCTAATCCCTGGGGAGAACCACGCATAAAGCCCTCTAAGGTCTCAACCTCTAAGCCTGGCCAACACAATCGATGCAACATGAAAGAAATGCTAAGCACCGTAATCAAATAACACTCTGTACCCATAGCGATAGCAAAACGTGCACTTCAATAACCGGGCCGACCACACTCCACCGCGCGTGACGGCATGTGACACGCCCTCGACCCCCCCGACGCCCCCGCCGTGGACCTCGCCCTCCGCTCTACCCATACCGCCTCTGCCCGTCGTGGAAATGTGAGGTGCCTGTGGGCTCCCTCGGAATCGAGATCAGGCTCTCTACTCGTACCGCTCGCGGAGGAATGTATCAGATCCTTCCTCGTCTCAAGCATCGGGACGGACCGGTGATGTCCCAAAACCCCGATCCCCTGCCTCTGGCAATCCCGGCTCCTCATGTCCAGTCGACAATGGCAGCACACCATCTCTGGTCCCGCTGACCGCAACTCTCATCCGTCCCGCCCGACCGGCAACTCTCCTTCCGTCCGGCCCACCCGATGGCCGTGACTCGGATCCTCGCGAACTAGAGGCTCTCTCGCTCTTCCCGAACTCGAAGAAGACTGATCATTCTTCCTTCACTAACACCGCATCCCGAAAGTGCCCGAGCATCCTTCTATCTTCTCTCTATGGTCAGGGCTATCCCAACCATGGAATCCATATCCCGGAGGCTTAAGTCCTAACTCGCTCGAATGGAAAACTTCACCATTCTCGACCTCCTCACCTCGCCAGACGGTCACGTAATCATCGAAAATCTGGCTAACTCTCAGAATCTAGCCACATAGTTCATCACAGTCATCACCCCCTGCTTCAGCTCTAGGAACTCCTGAGCCTTCGCATGCCTCGTAGTCTCTGGAAAATACTTACCCATGAACAGCTCCTGAAACTCTGCTCATGTCATAACCTCTAAGTCTCTAGAAGTCCTAACCCATCTCCACCATACCCGGCCCGCCCTACCGGAATGCGCCTAACCCGATCCCGGGTCAGACGGCGAGGTGATCTCCATAGCCTCCAAAGACGTCTGACCGCATAAACCAATGGTCCACCATCTGCCCCCCGTGAATGCCTGGAGGGTGGTGCGCCCTAAACTGAGGTTACTAGATCTCCCCGACCACCGCTATGCTACTGCGATGTCAGAATTGGCCAACACCTACAGCCTCAACAAAGGCCCGTCGATCATATACCCATGCAATGGTCATATGCTCCGTGGTGCCCCAAGGTCCCGTGGACGTCCCACGTCCTCGTCCCTCTACTAGCCATCTACACAATTAACATGGTATAATACAATGCAAGATCTCTAAGGCTCAAACACGTTCGAGACACTATTCATACACCGAAAATAATAAATAAATAATAAAAAAAAATTCACATACCCCATCAATGCATTTATAATAAATGCAATATAATTATCTTATATATTAAATCATACACAAGAAAATTTTTAAAAATTTTGTACTTTTTTTTTTTTTCAAAATTCTATTTCCCTTTATTTTATTTTATTTCAAAAAAATTTGTAAACCTTAATCATTACGCAGTTCAAAATCGAACAAGTGCACCGTGTGTACACACTACTGATCCATCAAAGACGCCTGTACCGCGCGCATAGGCACGCGGCGCAACAAGGCGCTGCCGTGTCAGGTTCTCGCAGGCGCCATGTCGCGGTGCCACCACAGAACAGCAGCTTGTGGCGCCAGAAACAGAAGACAAGACGCCCCTCGCTATTGCCGCGGCCAGGCGCACATGCCTCGAGCGCCACTTCATTTTGCCGTATCAGGTCTCTGGGCTGCCGTGTCGTGGCGCTAATCGCGCTGCCCCTATCAGACGCAGTACGCTGCCATACGCCGGCCGCTATGTCCCTGGGTCACTGCGGTCAGACGCAACACCCCCAAATTTTCTCCTCAGCGCCGTCAATACAATTTGCTTCAGACATGACATGTGCTTCTCACTAGCTCGCGGTACCGCCAGTAATACAATACACCGGTATTGTACACAAATTTCTTCAGCCCCTACAATACAATACTTGTTGCACACAATTTCAGACAAGAATCAACCTAGCCTATTCCCCGCACACAATCCAAATTCTTCTTCCTATCGTAATATAAACCAACCCGTCGTAATACAAAACCCTTAACTAGCCTTCTAAAAACCACTATCTTGCAATACAATCGCCTTATCGCAATACAACCTGATGCTAACTGCATCTCTCAGGCCACAATACAATCATACTCTTGCAATACAAAATTATTATTTCTTTTTTCACAATATAATTGGGCAGTAGCCCAATCCGTTCTGCACCAAAATTAATTTTTTTTTTTCAATATTTATTATTTGTTCCAGCCACTGGAAATACCCAAAAAAATACATATGCTCAATTTTTTTTTCATTATAAATATATAATTTTAAATTAATTTTTTTTTTCATTTATTTCATAAATGAAAATCACTAAAAATCATTTTTTTCATTTTCTAAACACTCAAATAAATTTCTAAAATTTATTTTCTTCAATTTTACACCTTGTAAAACTTAGAAATTATTTTGTTCAATTCTCATCCAATAAATTTATAAAATTTATTTTTCCGCTTTCACACCAAAAATTCTCCAATCTTTCATTCACCAAGATAAATTTATGAAATTTATTTCTTTTACTTTCCTTTGTTCAAGTTTACCCACTGTAAACTTCCAAAATGTCCTAACACCTTAAAATTTTATTAAATTTCTATTTTGTCATCCAATAAACCAAATAAATTGATTTCAATTTATTTCATTTCCAGTTTTGTACACTGTAAAACTCCTAAACAAAATTTCCAATACACCTATGTGCTAATCACTTAAGCACACAAATATTCCACAACACACATAAACACGGCACACACCATCATACACACCACCAAATCACACAAACAGATCACCATGCATGTAGTGTCCTAGTTTTGTCCCGATTTTCTAGGTAATCTCATACCTAAACCGAACATCGAACCACACCTGGTGATGCTCTCACTCAACCAAGGCCTAAGCCCTGAATCCTCAATCTATAGGTTTCCATATACCTATATTCCACATCAACCACCTAGTGGTGATGGATACCCAAACCCGAGCTCCCTAGGTATTCAGATACCCAGGCTCGATACCATCGTGACACCCCATTCCCGGGTCCGTCTGACACCACAACCTCGCTGGTCACTGTGGATGCTCCATGCAACCTAATTCGACATTCACGGCACCTGGGCAGAGTCTCCTTGCATGGGAGCTCCACCCAAACATAACACCGCATGAAACTCCGTCCCAAGCGCCCAAAGATAATCACAATGATACAAATATGGATAAAAACGCCTCAAACCATACTACAATATCCATAAAACATACCAAATCATGAATCCAACTATAAATCCAATAGTTCTAAGAGTTCAAATATTTTACTCTATACAATACATACATTAAACTTAAAAGTTCTAATACATGTATACATCAGCCACAACCCTAGCCATCCAATCCTCCATCCCGTGATCTAGCCGTCCCCGCATGCCCCCGTTCTCGTAAAATAATATCCCTCGACAGTGGTGAGCTAATGCTCGCAGTGGAATCGCCCCAAGGCCATCTAACCTAAGTGCAAAGGCACGATCCAAAATAAACATACATTCAAGCAAATGCATGATCTACCGAATGTCTACATGACCAACTCGCATCCCGAGTCCTTTCGTCGATTCTCACACTCGCCTGCCTCAGATGGCACTATTGTTTTGTTAGTTTCAGGACAACCGATGAGTATATCATCTGGGCCGTCCACGATTGATATATTATTTGTTTGTGGACTACCTCCGATGAATATCAATCGGGGCCGCTCCAACGATCGATATATTATTTTCGCTTGACTACCCTCCGTCGATACCAACATTTTAGACCACCGAACATTTTCTGTGACTCATCTCATGCACTAACTCCTAGTCCTAGGATGTTCCAAGGCATATGGAATGCATGTATGCCAATCTAATACGTTTAATCACACGCAAATATATAAACATGAATATACGCATAATTCAAATCACACAACCATGTTATGTAATTATACATTTCCACATCGTACCTACTCACTTCGCTAACGATCAAACACGAGCAATTCAATTCTTGAATCACCATCATTGACACATTTTCACACAAAAATATATTTTCGTTGTCACTATTCCTAGGAACAAGAAACCCTAGGTTTACGGCCCAACTCAACACCATCTGCTCACTTTAGAACCCGTATTCACGGCCATTCTATCATCCAAATTAATCTATGATTTAAAGCATACTTATGCTATTAAAGACCCAAACAAGCCCCTCACTATGGCTGCTCACGCAGGTTCAATAAATCAAATCAATTCGGTCCCAAGCTTTGGGACCGATCAAACGGTCGTTTAAGGCCTCAAGCAAACCGAAGCATTGTAAAACACTTAAATAAAGTGTAAAACCCAAGTAGGGAGAAACACTTCCACCTCTCGGTTTGAGAAAACCTATAACAACTGTACCCACGCTGGTCTCCTCCGCAGAGCAGCCTTCGTCTCGAAGACTCCACTGACGGTCGGACGTCTGTATTTTGTAGTTCTCTAAAATCCTCTCAAACGCAGCCACCGTGGGACTCGGTTTTCTTCACGCTTTTTCCTTGTTTTGAAGAAGACAAACACTATTTCGTGTTTGTCTTATTCTCATTTAATAAATTCTCAAATGACAATCAGGTCCTTCATTTCCCGCCTTGAAATTCTCTATCTCTGGGCCGTCCATTTTCATCATTTATCTACCCATACCACTTATGGCATGAGACTTGTTATATAGACTCGGCCACGTCAAAATCGCTTACCTGCATCTCGAAAATCGATGCTCGAAAAACGCGGCCAACTCCGACCGTCTCTAATATTACAAAATTTTACGTGCTAACTAGATTTTTCGAGACGATTCCAACGGTGAAATCTGCTTCGTCATCCGAGATCTAGAGAATAAATTTCGGATTTTCTAATCGAAATTACAATTTCAGAACTAAAATTACGATTTTTGTCCCATTTTCCGATATTGGAATTTCTGCCCAAGGTAGGAAGGCCGTGGTCTCAGTCTTCTGACTCCAAAAGTTTCGTCTTTCGCTCTAAGAGGTGTGTGGAACCTTCCTACGGCTTATTTCATCTAAATACTGCTGGTTCAATGGCCCTAAGGGCCGTTGATTGTGTTCTCTAACACAAAAATCGTGATTTTTTGCTGATTTGGAGTTGTTGTTAAGTTGATTGGGCTTTGCTCGGGATCGGTTTTCAGGCTACGTTTATATCGACTCGCGGACTCAATCAGCGTGCTCTGTTGCCGGTGAAAGGGGCTGTTCGGGATGAGTTTGAGTAGGAAAATAGCATGTACAGAGCTTTAAAGGAGCCTCTAGAACGCACTGCGGGTTTCACGCAGCCTACCCGGTACCGCACTATTGCGGCAAAGGCCTCCAACTTCGGATGACATAACTTTCTCGTCCGAACTCCATTTCGGGTGTTCTTGGATTCTATGAAAAGCCCTTTGAGTATAGAATCCATCCATATATAGTTTAATACAATTTGAGCTCATATTACATCCAAAAATGACGAAAAATAGTAGGCCCCTGCTAGTTCCGTGCGGCTGGCCATTGTTCATACGAGGCTCCTTCCCAACTGACTACCACTTTCGTCCGGGAAGCCGTTTTTGGGGTGTTCTCTTTGACTCTATGGAAGATCTTTGGAGTCTAGAATCTGACCATATTATTTTCAATGGCAATTGGTGCTCACATCCTTGTTGAAAATTGATTGTTACAGTGTATAATTTTTTTTTTTTTTCAGGATGTGAGGAGTTATGTGTCGGGGTTAGCCATTACATGCGTGTCAGGCTATTCCAAGTGCATGATATGCCATGAATTAGCCTAGGAAATGAGGTGTGTCATTACTTGCCTAGGTAGTGACTTGATGAAATGTTAGCATGTGTTTGTGTGATTGATTGAAATGACATTTCTTGGTTAATAGGTGTCATGCTTGGATGTCAATATATGTGCTTTAAATATTGGCTTGTGATAAAAGCCGTGCGATTACGGCTATCAGATGACATGTCAGAGGTCGTGGTTTATTTCGTATTATGTGTAACACTTCGTAATATACCTCCTAACAATTTTATAATATAAGCTTAGTGGTATAAAATAAGTTAAAAATTGTATTCAAGAAAAATGATGATTTAGTGAAAAGGGCAAACGATAATTTTGCTATTTTGAAAAGCTTAGAAAATTCTCTAGATCTCTGATGACTTAAACGGATCAGGCCAAGCACCTGCCTCGCAAAATCTAGTTACGCCTGTCGAATTTCAAGTAAATTTCGAGAGAGTTTAATATTTTACATGAATTTCAGCTACCTGTGTAGAGGAAACTCGAAAAACAGGATTTGAGAAAAATCTCGAAAAATAGTAAATATGTAAAGAATATTCAATTATGATAAACGAAATTGAAACAGGGACAAAATGATTTGTTTCGGAGCTAAAACGGATCAAGAAGTGAAAGAAAAGTGGACATGTGGGTCCCACTTAAAAAAATAATAATAATAAATAAATAAATAAACGTTTTAATGTTTGTCTCATAAGGAGTACGAGATGTTTATTTTTATTTATTTTTTCACTTCTTTCGATATATAAATCTGATCATTTGATTGGCCGAAAGCAAAGAACGAAAAGTGCTCTACTCGACGAGGCTACATCGTGAGTACCAAAACAAGGGATTTTGGTTGAGATTTTAATTAAATATTCTGAAAATCCCAATTTTGGTATTTTCTCGTATCTACCGCTCCACTACGTAATCAAGCCTGAGCAGAGGCAAGTCGATCCATCGCATCGCGAGCCACGCGTGCACCTGCATCTTGAAGAAATAAACCCCACCTATGGATTAATTCTTCCCCTATTCGAATAAAAGTCATATAATGACATAGGTTGTTTCGGTCGAATAAAGTCATACGATTTAAATTCCAAGATTGGGACTCGAATATTAAAATTTTGGGATCGATTCCTCAGTCCCGAATTGTATTGAATGATATAAATTAGATAAAGAATAAGAATATATATGAATATATGCGATGATATAAATAGATGAATGATATGAATATAGGAATATATGAAATGAATATACGATGTAAAATACTACTAGACAGTAAGATAATGACACAACACATGCTAGAAATGCACAAATGATAGGAAAATAGTTACATGTATGGTAAAGAATTCTAAATACAGTAAATTAGCAAAGATATATGAAAATGCAAAGATACGATAGTCCGATATAAGACATGGAAGATATATAGGTTAACAAGATATAAAGATGCTAAGGCAGATGACGTAGATATGATCCGATAGGTTATATGCAAAGGTTATATGCTAATATATGAGATGAATATATGATAGAACATGATATGAATACAAGAGTGAATAGATGGAATATGAATAGCTAAAACATGAACGAAATGCGATATAGAATAGACATATATGAAATGATATACATGTATTGTAAAGAAAGAAATATGAGAATAGTGATATGAAGCTACAAAATACGTAGAACGAATCTCGATTAGGCAATCATGGTAATATCGCATATGATTACTCTGGGATAACAATACTTATTCGAGAATATGAGATATGTACTAACATAAAATACACATGGATTGTCTCGCTGTAACCCGGTAGAGGGATGTGATGTGCATGCCTATAGGACACAGCTTGCCGCAGTGATACGCTTACGATATCGGCGCTCTGCCGTGCCGATGACATGTATCCCGCCGATCATTATACGGCCCCGTTTGGGTCACATAGTACATGGCATAGGTCACTGCCTCAGATACAAAGGATGATACCTTCGCATATATGCATAGATCACTGCCTTCGCATGCTGATAAGTACCTTCTGCACATACGTTATTTCGATCCGCTTCTAGCGTATTTCCGCATACGAAATCTAAAAGAAAACGACAAGTATATGCAAAATGAAATGTATAGAATATATGACATGATATGAGAAGCATAAGACTGCTTATGCGATGATAGTATACGCTACAAGAACAAGAAGTAAAGTACAAGATGACAAGATATGAAATATACGTGATATGAAAAGTAAGTATATAGTACATGAAAGTATATGGAAAGGACAAAGAACTATATATGACAGTATATGGAAAGTACAAAGTACAATACATGAAAAGTATATGAACAAGTACAATATATGAAAGAGAAAAGTATATGACAAGTATACAAGTACAAGGAATAAAGTGTCAATGACACGAAATGTATACGACAGATAATATGAAAGTACAGAGGCAGTGCTAATAAGATAAGGAAAATCATAGGAAAGTATATGAAAAGTATAAGATGAAAATATAGGGAAGTACAATATGACAATATAAGATTGTATAAGAAAATATATGATAAAACAATATGTAAGAAATGAATAGCATAGCATGGGCGTGTAGCCTCTACATGAAAGGAGACATGATATAGGTACAGGATAAGAAATGTTATATGTAATAGTACATAGAATGTAATAAGTCATAGAACTGAAAGATGAAAAAGACTAGAAACAGGTAAAAGACAGATGAAAGTATACAAAAGTACCATATATGAAAAGTATAAGAATGTAGATAAAAGTACATGACAGTATAAGATAGGTTATATGAAAGTATACGAGATATGAAAGTGTATGATACATGCACAATATACGAACATGAAAGGAAATGAACATGAAAGTATAGGAAACTTGCAAAGAATATGATACAAGAAATAATATGAAATAGATCAAGTACACGATATAAGCAAATGACAAGAAATAGGCAAAATATATGTGATAGATAAGGAATGATATGACATATGCACATGTTTTGAACCACATGAAAGACCCTAGATAAGATGATGAGTGTTAGAAGCCATAAGTATATAATCTGTATGAGTATAAGAATGTATTCGATTAAGCTTGCGACGATCAATGTTATTGGTCGTCCATGTATATGTTTCCCACTAAGCGTAAAGCTTAGCATGGGTTTTTAATCCGTGTAGGCATGTATGTAAGACAAAGATGTGAGGACAGACATCCCACACGCAGCACAGCCATCTCGTAGATAAACACCGCACTATTCCTAATCTCGATTTTATATGTATAGTTTTGTAATAGTGAATTGTAATAGTACAAGTAAAGGGACTCTAGTATATGTGTATAGAACATAATGAATGCCACTATAGTGGTATGTATAATTTATATGTATATGTTTTTTTTTATTACAAAATCAGGTAGCGTAATCAGCCCATAACCCACAAAGATAGTTTCACTTTGAGAAGATTAGGAATAAAGAGTCCCAAATTCGAAAGTGATACCTCGCTTGACAACCCATCTGGGTGCTCGGTCACGCCACATTATGCGCCATGATGTAGCCTGTGTGGATTGAGTATGATATTACTCATCAAGTAGTAGTCTAATGATATGTCGATGTATGCTTGCTCGATGTCGATAATGAATGCGATAAATGTTAAGATGACCATACGTATATTAACATTTCCATCGAATGTATGGACTTTGTGTGCATTAGACATGAGTGTCCATGGTACACGGTGTAGTACCAGATGCAGGTGACGCCCCAAACCGAGAGTCCGTTTGACAACCCACACCACGAATAATCGTGATATCTGCAACCCGACACCACACTCATGAAAATCGGGTAGAGTCTCCTTTGTATGAGGAGCTCTACCCAAGGTACATACCTGTCCCAACAAGTTTACAATGACCACACAGGGTCCACATATGAATAAAAATGAGTAAAAATGGCTACTTGGGCCCCTACATCAATACTCATCAAAATATATCACAACCAAATATATTACATGGTTCAAGAGTTTTTACATTACTCTTAATTCAACATATATTAAAATTTACAATTCTAATACATGTTATACAAAATCAATACCAGTGGCCACAATCCGGCTTTCTTCTCTAACACGCCTATGAGTGCCGCTTCCCAATCACTCCTGCACCTTAAATAAGATCCTCGATAGGCGAAAGAAGCCCAAGAGTGCGATAATTTCCTACATGGGTTACTCCCCACCTAAGTGCACATGCATGGCGAACAATCACATTCAACCAATTTCATGAACCTACTCAAATGTCTACATGACCAATCCCATGTCCCGAGTCCTCACCGACTCCCTCACATATGCCTAAGCCGAATGCGAGTAAAAATATCCAGTTTTCAAAACAAAAGCTTTTTGTTCTCGAAAACTCACTACCGAATTTCGCTAAAAGTATTGGACTACCCTCTAAGGCGAATGTGTTGAAGAACCTTCCGAAACAATTCATGGGCTCCTTTGACATGTAATTGTTGGACCATCTCCCAACACAATTCTCCGGAAAATCATCCATTGAAATTCCTTTCACAAACCTTTTTGTTTTTGTTTCATTTCATGTCATGCACTCACTTCTAATATTCTAGGGTGCCCCAGTGCATATGGAATGCATGATGCCAATTCCAACACATTCATGCTAATATATTCACATGCATATATATTAACATAATTAAATCACATAAAACATGTTATTAAATTCACATCAATAACACCAAAATTAGCTCGCATGGGCTAATTAGCAAACAAAAATTCACACAAAAATATTCACGTTACTATTCACGTGAACAGTGAAACCCTCGGGTTACTGTTCACGGCCACACAAATAAGAATTTTCTCCACTTGGTTCAAAGCTTTTGAGACCGAATTTACTTCGCTAAAACAAGCCTAAACATTCCTAACCATTTACATGGCTCTGGGACAAAGATTACCACAAGTAGGAAAGATCCCTACCTCTCGAGTTGTCTAACCCACCAAATCGCCCACACGCAGCCCTCGGGCCGCAGCAACTTTGCCCGTCTCCGTCGAGAACCGACGGCCCGACGGCCGAATCCTGAGAGAAGGTGCTCCTTCTCTCTAAAACAAGAAAATCTGCGCCACCGCACCAACTCGTACTTTCCGCTCCGTTGGGTCTTCAAATTTGAGAAGATGATACTATTGCATTTTTTTGTCTTATTCATTAAACATTCTTTTAATACCATCCATGTCCTCAAGTCTTGGATTTTTGGCACTTGGCACTATCTCGGCTGTCCGTTTCAATCATCTCTCTAATCTCGCAACATGTGTCACAAGAGTACATGTTATAGGTGGATTCTATCAAGACACATGTCATTTACTCGCACCCGATATTCCTGCCCGAAAACGTACCTCTGACCGGTCCCGACCCGCGACGAAATTCGACGTGGTAGCTATATATCGCGAGACCATTCTAATCCAAGGAAACTGCTTCATCATCCGAGATCTAGAAAATTTTGATTTGACCTAAATACTGCTTCTGCCATTTTTCGTAGTACCGTAATGTTCCTGGGTCTTACATTCTCCCCTCCTTAAAAGGAATTTCGTCCCGAAATTCTGGACAATCACAACAACTCACATGCATATGCAACGTGCACTATACCATGCATGTAAATAGACATTTAAATATTAAACGACTAAACCACGTACCTTCATCCCTAAACAAGAAGGGATAGGTGGCCCAGATCGTCCTCTCGTCCCATCGACTCCTCCACTCACGTTGTCGCCATAGCACTCTCACTAGCCTCACTTCGCCTTGCGTTGTAAACCCAAGCCCCGGCTATCCATAATGCAATAATCGTCCCTCCTCGAAGGTCCCATCACAACTCAATCTCTCCCCAATCCAATTACACGGGTCGGGATCTAGAGTATGCTACCAGAGCACGAGACTGAAATACTCGCGGGACACCCGACATGTCACAAAGCCAACCGGTACGCTACAGTGCTTACCCTCTCGAGTATCTCGAAGGGCCCAATAAACCTCGGCGATAACTTCCCCCACTTGCCGAACCTGATCACTCCTTTCTTAGACATCACCTCCAAGAAGACGTGATCCCCAACCTCGAACTGTAAGGGTCAACATCGTACATCTGCATAGCTCTTCTACCGACTCTGAGCCGTGAGAAGACGCCGTCGATCGCCACCTTATCTGAGGTGTCTCTAATCATCAAGACCGCTGACTTAATTCTCCCACCCTGGCCCAACATAACCCGCGGATCTCGCACGGGCCTCCCATATAATGCCTCATACGGTGCCATCTCATGCTCTAATAACCGTTGTCGTAGCGACCCACTAAGGGCAATTGCTCTTCCCAACTACCCTTATGATCCAAGACGCATGCTCGCAGCATGTCCTCTAACACTTATATAGTCCTCTCTGACTGACCATCCGGCTCGTGGTGGAAAGCCGCATTTCATTGGGTCGCCGTAGTCTACAATTTCGGGAAATCTTCTTCCAAAGTGCGCCGGCATTAACTCGTCCCGGTCCGACTAAGGATACCGGCATTCCATGTAGCCGACGACTTCGAATATACAACCTGGGCAGGTCTCTCCAATGTGGAAGGTCATCAAGACGGCTAGAAAACGCGCCGACTAAGGTACCGATCCACCATCACCCATACCGCATCATGTCCTTGCTGCTTCGTGGCAAGTGGGTCACAAAATCCATCGACGCAAGCCCCACTTCCACTCGCCCACCCTCCACGGTTGAAGTCGCTGATGCCCAACGCATACGTAACCCTACACAACCCCTCGCTGGCATGCAAACGCCGAATTTCCCAAGCGCGTCATAATCATCGACAATCCAAATCTGACCAACCTAAATTCATGTCACTTAATGACATCCATATACCGAGCCCTTGCCGGCTCACCACACCCAATGCAATTTCCAAAGGGGTATCCAAATCTCGAGTCACTCTCGACTCTTATCACTAAACTCTAAGTCTACGTGATAACTTGACTGTGTGTTTTCTCTCTCGGGCAACATAACTTTTCGGCCTACACCGTGAGCCTCTTACATTCACACAGAAATTTCGGATATCTCCACGGGTCTCTTACACCCACACAGAAATTTCAGATAACTCCACAAGTCTCTTACACCCACACAGAAATTTCGGAATAGCTTCCCAGGTCTCTTACACCCAATACGTAACCAACATCTCCCCTCGGCCCTTACACCCACACGTAGTTCTTCGATAGCTCCTGCCCTACACCCACATAGAAATTCGGGATATCTCCCCGGTCTCTTACACCCACATTAGACCTTTCTGGGATACTACCGCGGTCTTCTTTCACCCTAACTCCAGCTTTCTCACCTTAGGGGATTAACGACCCCTTCTTGCTTTGCCCAACACACTTTAATTACTTTTCATTTCTTGATTCAACTATGAGTCTTCATCGACGTAGTCCCAAAGACAAACTCAACCCACACTCACCAAGAGTGGTGAATGTCCATACCGTGCACACACACCAGACTCGACGCAATGTTACCGTGCACATGAACGCAATGATGCCATACTGTGACACCCCAATCCCAAGGGTCCACCATGAGTAGAATCTCTGAGATCTCTAACTCACAATCCCGACCTATCATGTCAACTCTCACCCCACGTCCTAGGGAAGAACATCCAATACTGCCTCTAAAGGCCCCAACCTCTAAGCCCAAACCTATCACACAAGATGGACATCGAACATGATGCATTAGGAAAACAAATGCGTATAAACGTACCTAGTAACGCTCCCGGCTGATCTACACGCAAATTTCTCCGTACCATGAGGCCCCACCCTAGACACCGCTTCATACGCCCAGCCGGGCGCAATGGTACTTCATCGCCATCCGCCCATCCCTGACTACCGGCTTGCAGTCCTCAGGTTCGACCGACCTACGCCCGGCCCCGGCCTATGTGACCCGTCTGCTATACTAGGAAGCCGGTGTAAAGACTGGAACCGGAGCATCGTTCCCCCGACCCATACTCGGGGAAAGTGAGGAACAACCGTGTCCTCTCCTCGTCTCTACGACCGATTGCGCCGTCCCAAAACCTGGGATCCCTGTCTCTGGGGCAATCCCTCCTCATATGTCCAGGTTGTTGGCAATGGTAGCACACCATCTGCCCATCCCCGAATCGGGCAACCCTAACTGCCTCATCGCTGATCGACCGGCGCTGGCCCCATACCCGGATTCCCCGCTCCGTGGCAATCCCGTCGAGTGTCCAAAGTTGTCAACGTAAATAACACATCATCTGCCCCGCTCGACTAATGCCCATCCCTCCGCCTTGGTCCCGATGACCTCGGCCCTTCGATATCCTGCGAAACGTAAGTCTTCTACTTCTTTTCCTAGGTCAGGAGGAAGATGAATCTTCTTCCTCTTAAGCACTCAAAGACCCATATCCCGGGCGCTCTGCATAACATCTACCTCTCCCTCTGTGGTCATAGTCGTCCTGACCCTAGAGTCCACTCCTCCTCTAACCATTGAGGACGATATGCTTCTAAACAATGGAGGTTGTTCGACCCGGCCTGTTTCACCACTACACATGCCTCAGCGATAACGATGACTCCGCAATCCTACGCCTCAAGAAAGCTCGTTATCAAAAGCCGATGGTGCCTGACCAATACCTCGTGGAAGACCTTACTGCCCGTTTCCTCGACTGGCCATCTACACACAACGCAAGTTAAAATTCAATGCAGTATCTCTAAGGCGCCCCGAGACACTATTCATATACAACAAATATTTCATACACAATGTCCATGCATTCATAGGAAATGCAAGACAATAATTCAATATATCAAATCAAAATCAATAACAAAAATTTCATTTTTAAAAGATTTTATTTGATTTGATTTGATTTGATTTGATTTTATATGATTTTATTTATTTATTTATTTATTTTGTACCATGGAACAATGTTCATGAACGTTGGTCCCAAACAAGGATCGAATAGCGCACTGAAAGTCTGTAAAATCGGTTCGTGCACAAGTGCACACCCAATCGAACCCAGGTTATGCCGCATGGTGCACCCAAGTCATACAAGACTGCATTTCCTAAGACCCCCGCATCAAGGCCGTGTCGTGGCGCCAGCAGTCGTAGTCAGCAGCATAAGTATTGTGTCGTTAGGCCCTCTCTACAGATCACATACGCTACAGATTACAGCCTCTTCCCCGACCGTGTCACGCCCTCAGACAAGGACACAACCAAGCCACTAAGCCGCTTCACACGATACACCCATTTGTATCGCGACCCAATCTCCCAACAACCAAGCCCTCACGCGCCGCCACTTTCGGGCCGGCCCGTCGTGTCGCAGGGTCAGACGTAGCCCACCGACCGTGTCGCCTCCCGTCTGGCCTCCGCCCCAAGACGCACCGGGCTGGGCCGCGGTCGCCTGGTGCTCCCGCATGTCATGATACAAAATATCGACGTGACTCAACACCAAACGGGCGCAGCCCCATTTCCAGCTTCTCGTGACGCCCAAATCTCAACCAGCCGACTACCCCGTCAACCCGCATCACAAACGGATTTCCTCGTTACCCGACGCCACTGGTAAAATCCAGTAGTCTCCTTCAGACGGAGAGCTCTACCCAAATACGCGACTGCATACTGTCTTAAACCCATTATAATCCCATAAGATCCACCCGTCACCTTCTCTATAAACAATTCTCATATCATTAACTATGAATCCAACTATATATCCTATAGTTACAAGAGTTACAATATTTTCACTCTTAAACCATACATATATTAAACTTAAAGCAGCTCTAATACATGTAAACCACCAAAGCCACATTCCCAGCTTTCTAATCCCACTTAGATCTAGCCGCTCTCGCACGCTCCATGTACCCGTGAAAAGCGTCCCACGACGGGAGCTAATGCTCGCAGGGAGAATCGCCCTAAGTGGGGCTACTCACCACCTAAGTGCAAAGGTAATGTTCCAATTTAAACACACATTCAAGCAAACGCATGATCCTACTAATGTCTACATGACCAACTCAAACCTGAAGTCTCACTCTGGTTTCACACCGCCTAAGCCTCGTATGAGAATTCATTGATGATTAGTGGACAACCCTCCGATGTATATATATCAATCAGCTACCCGATGATTGATATATTAATTATTTGTTTGTGGACTACCCTCCGATGAATATCAATCGGGCGCCTAATACATATTTCTTCATTTGGACTACCCTCCAATAATTAATATTTTAGACTACCCTAACCATTTTCTGTGACTCATCTCATGCACAAATTCTATAGCCTTAGGATGTTCCAGTTGCATATGGAATGTATGTATGCTATTTCCAATACAATTTAATTACATAGAACATGTAAACATGCACATATTCACATAATATCCAATCACACCATGTCATGTAATTATATTTCAAACATCAAATTAGTTCACTAAAGAATGATCAAACACGCAGTAGAATTTAATTTAAATCACTGACCAAAACACATATTTTCACAAAAATATATTTTCGTGTCACTATTCCTAGGAACAATAAAACCCTAGGGTTTAAGGTTCCAACACTCAACAAGTCACTCCGCTCACTTTTTGCGGAACTCAAAGATCTCACGCCATCTCTTATTTTTTCCAAACCAATACATGATTTATCACAAAATCACCTTAATTGACAAACTCCAATCAGCCGTGGGCGGGCCACTACCGCCTCCAATGGGTACTCGTACCATATCAATTGGGTCCCAAGGTTTGAGACTGATCAAACGCTTCTCACTCGCCATTCTCGTCAAACATTTGCAAAATATTTAAAAGAGGGAATAAAACGTTAAGTAGAGATAACCTCACCTCAAGCGAGCCAAGAACTCCCTAAATCGTACCCAACGCTAAGCTCCTCTCCGCGAAGAGCGCCTCCTTCTTGTCCCGAAGATCGCAGACGGCTCGACGCTCAGATTGCAGAGAAGTTTGACACTCTACTTCTAAACTCGAATTTTCGACATCGTAAGTCCCCACCCTTTTTCCCACGTTTTGCTCTTTGATTTATTTGGAGAGGAAGGGTCATGTTCTCTATTTTGTCTTTTAGTCACTTAAACAATTTCCATAATGCCAATTTTGTCCCTCTTTTCCCACTTTCACATTCTAAGACCACTCGTCATTCCATTTCCACCATTTTCTACTCATACCAATGACAGACATTAATACGTGTCATATATGACTTTCGTCGCATCGAAAATCTTTTTACAACACCCGAATCGCGATGCCTCGAAAAACGTGCCGACCCGACCGTCACGCGACCAACGAAATTTTGTGTGCTAGCGAGAGTTTCGCGAGACGATTCCAAATCTGCAAGTAATCCGCTGGCCATCTGGAGATCTAGATAATAGTTCGATTTTAACCGAAATTACAATTTTTGTAATCGAAATTACGATTTTGCCCTTTTTCCATAAATTGGAATTTCGTCTTACATTCTTCCCTCTCAGCTGAAATTTCATTCCAAATTCTCGACAATCATATCACCTACATGTATGCAACATGCCATGCCATGCATGTAAACTGCCATTTAATTATTAAACGACCAACCACGTACCTTCATCCCTAAACAAGAAGCGGGTAGGTGCCCGCATCGTGTCCTCGCCCCACGCTGACTCTTCCACTCCCTAGTGCCTGCAGCACTCTCATTCAGCCTCGCACACCCGCGCCAAATACACATAGCCATCAAAATGCACACTGGTCCCTCCTCAAAGGTCCCATGGACACCTGGAGTATACTTCCGGAGCATGGAGACGTGAAGTACCAAGGATACTCGACATGCTTCGCGGTAACGCCTAACCGGGTACGCAATAAAGGCCTACCTCTCGAAAGTATCTCGAAGGCCCAACGAACCTCGCACAATCTCTCGCGCATCGAACCCGGACACCACTTCTCTGGTGCATCACCTTCAAGAAGACATGATCCCCAACCTCAACTCGGGCGGTCGACGTCAGCCATCCGCAGACAACCTTCGGGCCGCTCGAGCCGCGGAAAAGACGCGGTCGTATCAAGCTCACCTTCTCCGAGGTGCCCTAATCGATCGGGGACCGTGATGGAGCCCTCTTCCACCTCGGTCCAATCATAACGGTAATCTACATGGCCTCCCATACAATGCTTCAAATGGTGCCATTTGTATACTCGCCTAGTAACTGTTGTTGTAGGTGAATTCCACTAAGGGCAAACGCTCCTCTACCCTTATGACCTAGGACACATGCTCACAGCGTGCCCTCTAACACATGTATATAATCCGCACAACGTATAACCCTACACAACCCTTACTTGGTGTAAACGCCACCTCTAAGGTCACAATCACTGACAATCCAATGGACTGTCAACTTAGTCCATGTCATGAATGACATCCATATACCGAGCCCTTGCCGGCCCAACAACACCCAATGCAATTTCCAAAGGAGTATTCAAATCTCAAGTCACTCCCGACTCCTATCACTCAACTCTAAGTCTGCGTGATAACCATGTCCGTGTGTTTTCATCTCGGGCAACATAACTCTTCGGCTTACACTTCGAGCCTCTTTCGCTCACGTAATTCTGATAACTCCACTCTGCCCTCGCACCCAATACGTAATTCTCGATATCTCCCTGCCCTTACACTCCACACAGACCTTCGGATACTACCGCGGTCTCTTCACCCATAACTCCAGTTTTCACCTTAGATTAACTACTCTTCTTGCTTCTGCCTAACACACTTCAATTACCTGGGCCATTTCCTCGAATCGAACTAAGAGTCTCTACTGACGAGTCTCAAAGACAAACTTCAACCCTCATTCACCAAGAGCGGTGAATGACCGTATCAGGCACCCACACCCGACTCGGCGATGATACCGCGGTACACCGAACGCACTATGCCATATCGTGACACCCACTCCCGGTCCACCATGAGCGTAACTGAGATCTCACTCATAATCCCGACCTATCAGGTAAACTCACCCTACAACTTTAGAAGAAAATACTATACTGCCTCTCTAAAGGCCCAACTCTAAGCCTGAATCCAATGCCGGTCGAAAGTATGACAACCCGCTTAAGGTCTCACCACGACAACCCGATGGTCGTCATCTCATCCATGTCAAGCCCGAGCAATCAACAACCACAGTCTACCACCCTAAGGTCCACCACGTCTAATCGCGCAACTCCGATCTCGCCTCGACTTCGACTCTCACACTCTGGGCCCCACACCCGTGCTGCCGAGAGTGCTTGTGGCAAGACCAAACTGAAACTAATTCCTCCGACCGCATCTAGGGTGTGGAGGAATGAACTGATACTCTCCCGTCCTATGGCTAATCGGACTGCGCCGTCCCAAAGTCCCGATCCCTGGTCTCGGGGCAATCCCGCCTCACATGCCCAAATCCCTACTTAGGTCCTCAAACTCGTGGGGAAGCAGGTCTTCTCTCCGCCTTCCCGAACTGTAAGAAGACCGATCCTCCCTTCGCTACCAACACCCGTATCCCGAGTGTTCCAAGTATCTCAATCTCTCTACGGTCAAGGTCGCCTAACTATGGAGCGTCCATGTACAAAGAGGCGAAATCCCATAATCCCGCCCCGAATGGACAACTTCAGCCCATTCCTCGACCTGTGAATACCCACTAATCCCAAGAAACTACGATCTCGAAGATTGACATTCGGCCCTCCCAACTCATCACCGCTCAACCTTCTAGGTCGACCGACACTTCAGCCGACACCACGCAATCCCAAAATCTCCCCTCGTAGCTGTAACCGCACTTAGCGTACAACCGATGGTCTCTCAAAGAATCGTGAACACAATCCCAAGTGATACTCATGCTCCCACTGACGGAGTAGATCAAATGTCATCCACGGGCGACTTGATTTATTAAACCTGATTCAGATAGGGTCGAATACCCTATGCATGAGATCTTATGAATGCCGCTGGTGCATTCAATAATCCAGCAAGATCACCGTGAACTCCAAAAGCCGTTTACACGCGTCCTAAACGCTGTCTTGCGATACCTCGTGTCCTTAACCTCAATGATGGTAACCAAAGGGAAGGTCTATCTTGAGTAGACTCATTCCTCTCAATCGACCAACAAATCATCAACCTCTAGAAGTGGTAACGATTCATCATAACCCGTTTCAACCGTCAGAATAACGCACAAATAAGTTGCTCATTCTTTTTCTTTGAATAACCGGAGCGCCTATGGTAGCGGTCATCTAATGAACCTTGTCCAATAAATTTCCCGTGAATCGGACTCGAGTTCCGTAATCCAATCGTGCCATCTTAGCGCTGAGTCAAGGTATAGTAGCACTGTGTAATCATCAACGCACTATCCCGCGGAGCAACGGTTGTTCTGGAAACTTGCACTCATACGATTGAAGGGATCGGTTCACCCATCAGTCCCCAGGTGGTGGCGCGCCGAACCCGCCGAATCGCCTCGCATTGATTCGGTTCGATCAGAAACGCGCGGCTCGAATATCGAGCACTGCATCGCACATGCACCGCCAACGGCGACCGTCGCGCAACATCATAGATACATCACTGATATGACCGCGACCCAGTCACCGAGTGGTCCGATTTAATCCCGGCGTATATTAACTATCGGATCTAACTTGGATACACGGATATTACTCATCGGTAAGATCCAGAGATCCTTGCCCATTTCCACCATATTGGCTCACTCTAGCCGGAACACGCCAGTCTAACTTTAGTGTCAAAGTAATCTGGCAACCTCTGGCACCTTTCTCAATTCATGAACCAATGGTCTGGGCTACCATCTGATTCTCCCTGGGTGAATGTCGGAGGATGATGCGCCTTAAACCCTCCTGAGGTTAATAGATCTTCCATTCACCGCTTATACCAAAGATGTGCGAGCAGCATTCACTGTAATACCCACAAATTTCATCAAAAGTCCGCCCCGATCAACACCAGCGGTGCCTCGACCAGCACTCCCGGACGCCTCTACGTCCCTCGTACTCGATAGCCATCTACGATTTCCAATGGCAACATAAATCATTTAATTTTTCATTTCCGGTCTAACTAGCAATGCACATAATTACTAATAGAGATTCTAACAACCATGAACTCAATTCGCTCATTTCCTAAGTGGCGCTAAATTCCAATCACTCAGTTCATTTATTTCAATAAAATTCAAAGTTTTCTTGTTCATTTCATTATTCAAATCCCTAAGGTCATAGTTCATAACCTTAGCATTTACCCTTTTCCTATACACATTACACCATGCATATAATTTCCTACGCAACAAT
>JAEQBH010008857.1:0-99248 GCA_016808115.1 Tetrastigma voinierianum | reverse complement strand
GAGAGAAATTGGTTTAAAAGATAAATTCAAAATATTTAAGAACAATCTCTTGCAAAAGTAAAATATCCTTTGTGCGCTAAACAATCAGAACATGATAACTAAATTCCTCGAATTGGTTTATCCATCTCATGTTGGTGAACATATTTTTTAAAGTAAATTTGTCCAAGTTATAATGTCTTTTCTTTTTTTTTTTAATATTACTTTAGTTTCATGATAGTAAATTGTTCCTATTAAAATTAACTGAAGTTCCTATGGTCTGTTGAAAATATAAGATCATCACGAGTTAGGCATTATTTATATGTTCTTTTAATCCGAAGTTTAATATAAAAGCAATTAATTTTTAAAAATGAGATATATAGATTATTTTCAAAATATCTATGAAATTAAATTTTTGCTTTAAAACCGAATTCACTCGAGTACGCTTTGAAAATTAACTCAAAACTGATTCACTAAGAGGCTTTAAAAAAATTAACCTTAAAAACCGTAGTTAGAATGTGGTTTTAAAAAGCAAAAAGATTATTTTAGAACATTTGAAAGAACACGCACAGTATTTTTTTAAATGAATTATTTTTACATTAAACTTTAACTTGATGATTTTTTTACAGTAATGATTAGTTTTAAAAAAGTTTATTTTACAAAGACTTTTTTAAAAAATATAATGAAAGAATTATTATTATTATTTGCTTTTTTCACCTTTACTTCAAACACAACCTACACTTATAAACTCTCTAAAACAATGATACAACTGTAAACTTTTAGTTTTGAATCTTTTAACACCAAAGAACGGTGATGGAGAGATAGAGAGAGCTGGCATCCATGATTAAAATAAAACTTATCTCGATGTCTTCTACCACTATAGTGTTTGTTCGCCCGCTTCTTACTTTGCTCAATCAATCACTAGTTTGCTATTTGTTTGTACGAAATAATATGTTGAGATTTCCTATAATGTTGCAAGATCTCATAGGCATCGTTGAAACATCGCTACTTGTTTCATGGTCATCTCATGCAATTTCATTCACTTTATTCATTATTTTTAAATTATATCATTATGCCAAGAACATATTTTGGTACATGGTTTGGTATTAACTATTTGAACATTAATGTTATAAAAACAAAAAAATTAAACATCAATGTATTAAATTAAAAGTAGTAACTAATAAGTCATAACATCCAAAAGATCAATTCATACAGAATGAATTTTAGAAAACCTAACAATTATAATATCATCTTCTTTTGATTTTTATTCCTCCAATTCCTAAATAGGCTAGCTAGTAATCTATTGACTGCGTGATTAATGTAAAATTAAGAATCTTGACTGATCGGCGTAATCAACCAACCAATCCTCAACCAAAGAAATAACCTATAAATGCAACACCTTGGTACATGAACAATATATAGATATACATGAAACGATGTCATAATCACTATACATAGTTAAAGAACGAGAGGCATGAGAACTGACTAACATTTAGTAGAGGTCTAAACTCAGCATCTCTTCTGTGATTAGGAGAGAGCTATTATGACTAGAAACAGGAGGTGCAAACCACAGCATGTGAGAATGAAAGCGCCAGTGGAAGAACAACAAGTCACGTTGGGCAAAAAGCGCGACGGTGATCAAACTAAAGACTTAAATGGCTCTAGGGTTAGGATAGAGAATAATAGGGAATCTAGCGCAAGAACATGGCAAGGTAATAACCTTAGCAATGAAGTCCAAAGACAGCATAAATCAGACTGTAATCATGCAAAGTGTAACAGTGCTTAATCGTGTGGAGCACATACCGAGCAACAACTGCGCAAAGAATCAACACCCACACATTCACCTTGTAAAGGCGCTCAGCAGGTTGCATGGGCGCCAGGGCAGAGGTTCCAAATCCGGCCTGGAAACTGTGGGAGGCTGGTCGGGTTATCATACATCAGTTGAGGTACAACCCAAAATGAACCACAAAGCCACGCTCAGAAGAAGGGAAACGAGGTAAGAAGTTTAAAGAGAAATGAAAGAACAGGTGAAGATTTAATCCATTCAAAACAAAACTGTAATCAGTTATGGTGATCATGAATCGAGGTTCCTCGCAAAGAGTGGTGAATGTGGTTTGTAACTCAAATCACACAACGCCATGATCATGGCATAACATCGCCAAAGGCGGTAGTGAAACAAACAGCGTTAGCGATCGTTAAGATTTTTGAACCTTCTTTTCTGAAGCACGATCGTGCTCGTACACGCAAAGATTACACTCAGCGTATGTGGTGGTAATGTCAGCAGCATTATTTACTGGGGATGTGGTGGGCACGAAAGCATGTGGCACGCAAAGTCTTCAATAAGAATGTCATCGCCAACTTTTGAAACTGCCACTGAACCCGCAATAACCGGCACTTACCGACCCCTTCCATTATGCCCTGAGATTTTTAACTCAACTTCCAAAAGCACTCATCCTCCGCCCTTCCGTCACCTTCGTTCTCATTCTTCGTTCATCGCAACCCCAGGTGGAACTTCCATCCATCCCACTGGGGTTCAATGGGGCTATGTTAAATGGGCATCCTCAAACTGGTAAATGCCATGTTATTCCCGCAATCTTAATCTGAGGAAGATGCCATCGTAAAGGCAGGCGGAGGTACCCAAACTTCTATTGTTCGCTGAAGAGCACCTTCCTGGTGGAAGTCTTATGATATTCACAGCAGCACAATGAAGAGATTCGCCCGCCCTCCCGCCAAAACTCTCATTATCCATCAATGGAATAGTACCCGCTTTTAGGTTTCCGTATTTAAGTGCATGTATCTTTATATCTCACAATCTCAATGATAGAGATTCATGTTTGATTTGCGATGGTTTACCCTCCTCACTCCCTATTCCACTGAACATCACTACGGCAAGACTTATCTCTAAGTCTACGATGAGAAAGAGTAAGTGAGAGGCTGGCAATGTTTGTTTGTATGAAGGTTTGCTTATGCCTTTACCAAAATCATGTTTAGTAAAGCTACGCGTCAACTGGTGATGCCATTCAGAAGTTTAGTAGAAACCATTAGTCTCTAGATTAATTTCAAACCGTTTCACGTTGTTTTTGTGTCAAACCGATGTTATAATCCCAAGGTATAGTCTTATATCTTGTAGGATTGATAGAATCACACAGTCTAGTTTACATTATTCATGCAAAATGAATATGGATAGAATAGAAATATATAAGATTAGTGAATTTATCATAAGTCCATGAGGAAACTATATATGATGTTAGGGTGTGCTTTCCAAATGCAAAAACAGATCGATTATAAGTTAATGATGAAGAATATTCAATTGTATGAGATTTAAACAAAAAGAAAATCTTGAGCCTCGTGCCAAAGTGATAATGATCATATCGAATGAAATGAGAAAAGTGGTAGGTCTGGCAAGTTTCAATCACGATGAAAGAATAGGTGGGTGTAATCCTAAGGTCTTCCCTTACCTGAAATGACCAGTTTTTTATGTTCAACCAATCCGCTGTAATCCCGAGGGTATAGTCTCTATATATTATAGTGATTTGATAGAATTCATGGTGGTCTAGCTATGAGACCATACTAATATGGAGAGGAGAAATAGGAAATAAGATTAGTAATGATCATAAAGTCCATGAGGGCAACCCCATGTATGTAATGTTAGGGTCCCAGTCCAAGGGTTAGAAACAGGATGACTATAAGCTACAAGGCGGAGAATATTCGATCGTATGTGACGAACCTAAAACGAAACCACAGCAGCCTCAGCCCGCCACAATATCATACCAACGTGGAATTAGCGCGCACTCCACAAGTTTCTCAACATGTAAGAATAGGCTAAGGAGACCCTAAGGTCTTCCCCTTTTACCCTTGAAGTGATCCTCGGTGCTTTTCTCGTGGTTCAACCATCCACAAATCTTGAGGTTTGTCTTATACTCCTGCAGAACTGATGAGAACCCACAGTCTAGCATTAGTAAGAGGAGGCAGGGAGAAGAGGTGGAGAGGGAGGCAGAGAGATATTCATTCCAATATGGCAGAAATGAGAAGTACATTTGTGGTTCTGATCATAATGACCATGGAAACCATGTGGTGTGAAGAAAAAGCCAAGGGTTAGAAACATGGACAATTATGCGAAGGCATGGAGAATATTCAATTAGTATGACACAAGCCTAAAAACAAAAACTGGTGGGTCTCTCAGCCCAACTTATTATCATACAATAGAATGAAGGCAAGCCCACCGGGGCTTCTTTGCCAACATAAGAATAGCTAAGGGGACCCTAAGGTCTTCCCTTACCCTTTGAAATGGTCCCCTCATTTTTCTGTCTAGTAGCGATACTTCGTTGATAAGATCCCACCGGTACATGCCAGAAACACAATCACACCTAAAGCAACATATTGATCCTACTGAATGCCCATATGCCTGGGATCCATGTCTAATCCTTCAACTAATTCTCACACACGTCGTTTCAATGCAGCAAAATGACAATTTTCAAAACAAAAAGGTTTTTGTTCTCGAAACACAATTTCACCAGTCGCGAACATATCGGACTACCCTCCCAGGCAATCATCGATCATTTTCTAATAAACACGGTCCCGCCTCGAGATGAACCGTTGGACCACTCTCCAAGGCAATTCTTCGAAAATCTTCCCGAAATTCCTTTCACAACCATTTTCACTTTCTTTTCATTTTCGTCATGCACTCACAATCATCATCTAGGGTGCCCTGCAGCATATGGAATGCATTAGGCCAATTCCAAACAATTCATAACATTACATTCATATATTAACACAATTAACTAACAACCGTTGGTCAATTTACAATAATAACACCAAAATTAGCTCACATGGGCAATTAACAAACCACAATTCATTTCAATCACCCAAACCGCCTCAAAAATTGTCACAAAATCATGAACCGTGAAACTCCTGCCTAAGACTGCTCACACACACAAGTAGGGATTTTTCACTCGTCGAAGATTTTGAGAATGATACCACACCATACAGGCCTTAATAAACATCCATAAAATAGCTTCAGCTAAGAACAACCGGCGGTGGTGATCTCCACTTTCGAGTTGTTAAACTCACAATGGAGGCTCACGCGATCTCGCGAGAAACAACTTTGCTTCTTGCCGAGAGAACCACGGCTCAACGCCAGAAACGGAAAGCAGCTACTTCTAAAACCAAATCTACACCTCATCGTATCATTTTCCGCAATTTGAAGACTGTTATTTCTTTGTCTTATTCATTTTAATTTTCAAACATCCCACCCTTCATTTTGATTGGCCATGACTTGAATTCAAGCCATTCATCTCATCATTCACTAATCATGCAACATAACGCAGGCATGCAAAGAGGTGACTTTATCATCACATGCCTTCACAAGCCGCTTTAGGGCACCACCGCCGCGTTTCAAAAACGTGAAATTTCAATATTCCAACACAAATTATTTGCATGATTTCGGCGAGATCGACGCGAAGTCCGTTTGCACAACCGATTGTGGAAAATGATTTTGACCGAACACATCGCTTTAAAATTAGAATTTTCCTGCTTACATCTTCTTTCAAAAGAATGTCCCAAATTACAGATAATTACAACAACCTGTTGTTAATGCGTAACACCATACCATGATAAACCATTAAGTATTAATCACCAATCAATGATTTATTCAAACAAGAAGCGGATAGGTGGCCCAAGACATCGTGTCCTCGCCCACGCGACTTTCCCACTTCACTTGCCGCCATAGGGCACTTCATCATTTCACGCACTGGCCGCGTCCTAATTTCTAGCTATCTATAATGTACGACCATCCTCAATGAAGTGGTCCCATCCGTCAATCTCAATCTTCCAACCACTGGCACATGAGCCGGATCTATGTATCTCCTGAGCGATAAATGCATTCGTGACACCTAATATCATGCAGTTAACCACACGCTTATAGTGCCTACCCTCTGAGTATCTTAAGGTCCAACAACTTACACAGCTTCGCCATTTGTAACTCGACCACTTTCAGTATCACCTTAAAGAAGACGTGACTCATCTCACCCATAACGACGCCTACATCAAAGACAGTTTCTTTCCTCGCCTGCTCGAGTCAGAGAAGACGCCAGGTCATCACCGGAGGTGTCTCTCGATCGATCGTAATCGCGACGGAGCTTTCTCCCACCGGTCCAACATATCGCTGATCTCGCACAAATCCCAATGCCCATGTACAAACATCCATACTCGCCTGATAACTGCTGTTGTAGGAGAATTCCACTAAGGGCAAATGCTCTTCCCAACACACCTATGATCCCGTGACGTTTTATAGTGGCAACTTCGTCATCTGGGATATCTTCGACCACCATCCGGTCGCAGGGAAGGTCGATGGTCAACCGTTAACACTCTCGGTACCCTTCCAAAACTGCATCAGAACCGCCCTATCCAACACTGGCGATACAAGATCATGTATTGCCTGACTATCTTTGAATATACAACCTGTGGAATTTCCAATGGAATGGTCATCCGCCACCGTTAAAATGTCGATTTTTATGAGCCAACCACTAACCTACATCGCGACGGCGTCCGGCGGTGTCCGCGGCAAGTGGGTCACAAAATCCATCGACGCGCGCGTCTGACCCACTTTTCGCGGAAGCCACCCAAGGCCGGGCAATTACCACTTCAGCGCTGAAATAACTGGCCGAATACGCACAGTGTCACGAACAAAGTCCCCATAGGCCTCTTCTCGCCTCGCCTCCACAGACAAGGCCAAGCTCAGGCATATTACACCTGATGGCACAATCGAGAGAGGAACTCCCAGAATTTCTCCTCAAATCGGCTATCTGGGAACCACTACCCGCCCTTCTATAATCGAAGATCATTTATTCAAGGTGGACGGTCCAATTTACACCAGACTCAATATATCCAACCACAGGGTGATACATTTCCAAGTTTAACGACTGATTATTTTCTGCATTTGGGAGTGGAAAGGTGCGAAGCCTGGTGGCATTTTGGGTTGCAGAGATTTATATCGTAAGCTTCAGTAATCATTTCTGAAGTAGTGTGAGAGCGCCTTGACATTAATATCTATACAGCAGATACTGCCAGGAAAGGAAGTGCAACAGCTGAACTTAAGACTGATCCATCAAACAAACAAATCTATACATGTAGAGAGATTAATATAATCTAGGTATTCTAAATGCCGCAGAGTAGGCAACTGAAGAAGAAGAATCAAAACAGACGCTATGGTTTTCTGTCATAAACAGGTATGGTTTCTGATCTGAACAAAGCAGAACTAACGTTTTAGGCGTATAAATACGCGTTCCTATATTGAGAGCAGAGGCTTTCATCCCAGGCATGGTTTCACATCACATCCGGCAAATGAACCATTAACAACCCAGAAAAGGCATTTGAAACTGGTTCTTAAACTGGCTATCGGGGAGTCATGAGTCTGGGACGGCAAAGTCACGCATCATAACAGCTCGATCAGCCGCAACCAGAATCCCTCGCTGGCGCCAAACCGGAGCGTCCAACCGGAATAGACCGGAACAGCGACCCTGCAGCCTTAGCGTTCTCATCGGGGCTGGCATCGGCGCCAACGCAACGCCAACGACCGCGAAGGAAGGTCAAAAGAAACCATAGCATGCCACGCAATCAAACAACCCAAAGTTCGGCTGTACAATGCACGAGACGCTCTACCCGCGATAAAGTCAAAACACTCAGGCCGCAGCCCCCATCACTGTAACGATCCCCGGATGAAACGACGATCGACCGTCAACTTGACACAACAGGTCATCCTCGGAAGAACTGAGCTCATAAAGTCGTTTGAGCAACCTTAATCAGGAATCTGGGATGATCTCAGCCCCAACCAAATCAAAGCATCCGTGGATGTCGATAGCAGCAAATCTATAGTCACCCAGCGAGAATCCTCGATTGCATCCAAACTCGCTGTCGGGGATCATGAACGACCTCCTCACAGTAGCAGCTAGCATAACTGCCAGATCCAGCCCGACTGGCTGAAAAAGACATGTTGCCCTCAAACAGAGCAACAGGGGTGAAGGTTCAGCGCCGTGGTAAACATGCCCACAGCTGCATGAACCCATCCCGGTGATTTAATTGCAGCCTGTACTAGGCACATCCACTGGAATCTGAGACTGAATTTCAAACAGATAATCAACCTTTTCCTGAATCTGAATTCGGTAACAAATAACCAAACAACTACAAACATTTTGCAAAGAGGTGAAGAATCGTTGGTGCACGCACACAAGTAGGGTTCACGGCAGATCACAGCTGATCCGAATGTCCGGGGCAGGTAGCTCTCAGTTCCCTATCCGCACTGGCCTCGACTTCACACCTCACCAGGTTCTTCGTCGCCTCAACAGTCGGGTTTCCCCGAACAGTAACGTTCACATGGTTTGCCGAAGCAATGAGACCTCCTGGCCCACCTCAACGGACCCACACCCGCAAACCCGATCCAACCTCCCTAAACCAGCTGTAAGGTACCCACGTCGAATCGGTAAACTGACGAACAGCCTCAGACCAAACCTGAACCCGCGAACAGTCCGCTTCCAACGAAGATCCACCTCCTTGGCACACAAAGCCCGGAACCGTGCCCAGAATCGACTCGTCACACCGGTCCAATCGTCAGCAATCCAGACCCGCCCTGAAGATGGTAACTGAACACCCGAATCCACCTGGCAAACGCACCCAGTAAACAAAGCAGCAACTGGTATACTAACAACGCGTTGAATCCCGCCACAACTCCCAGACCTGAAGCTCGAGACAGTAAAACAAAAGAATATCACGATGAAAAGAGACTCACAGAACCCAACTGCCTGATCTCAGAGTCTTTCGTCGTTCACCAGAACAAATCAACCCTTTAGCAAAGAATTGACTGTCGCGTAACTGGTTCAGTTTTCATCTTTAGAATTATAGCTTCAACTATTCCGGGTCGGTAGGTGAGGCCTCGAACACTGAGAAAGTGACTTCGACTTAAATTCTTAAAGCGTGAAGTGTGTGTGGCTGAACTTCTGAACTAAAACAGCGCTTACACATCGCATATCAGGAAGTTAGATGGTAATCTGAAAGAGTCCCGCGTACTTCAAAAAACGTGTATCAAGTACGGAGTTAAAGGGTATACATAATCTGAAATAATAAGAGGCACTGAGCCTAAAATTTTGTACAAACTGCGGAACAAGTATGGTGAAGAATCAGAAGAACAGAGTTCACAAAGATGATTTGAATTTTAATAACAAATTTCTGATCACTTACTGAAAAACCAACAATCATGAATAGATAGATCTGCAAAATGAAATCATTCAGCGGTGTCAACCACTGAGGTTTCGGCAGACAAGAGCAGGGGATGTCCAACACCCCCACACTGTAGCTGACTCACAGCTCCCGGGCTAACGGCTGCAATGCACAGCTGCCGTACACAGGTAGCTCGCCAGAGGCGCAATGTGATTCTCAGAAGTTAATGCAGGTGCTGGCCAGCTGGGAAGAAATGCAAGTGTGTGGGTATATTGTTGGAGCGGAATAACGAGGCTGCTGACTCACATTGACGCTTTACGTGAAGCCGTGAGAATCAATGGATCGCACGAGCAAATAACTGAGGCCTTCCGCCCAAACATATCATTTCCTGTTCAAGTCCACAGACACAGCAGGCTCAGGGGCAAACGCGGCAGGTGTGAGAGGTACCGAGGTCCAAAGCAAACACATCGATATTTATCGCGATCAACTGGGTGGTCAGATCGTATCAATAGCAGCAGGGTCATGGGCAGGTAATCAAAAGAAATGAATACGTGCCGGGTATTGAATGGGACACCAAACAGAACCATCCAATTGAAACAATCATTATGGCACAGAACTGGTTCAGAATCTGAAGAATCAAAGCAAACGGTCGATCGCTTAGTTTCAGTCTAACGCGAAACATCACCGAAGACGGATACAAATCCACATCCGCCGAAAATCAGTGAGTCCTTCGGAGCCAGTTAGCACACTCCGGATCAAACACAGAACAATCGAGAGGAAGAGGGCACATCATCAACAACAGGTGTAACAGTGTGCAACGATATAACATCTTAAACAAAAGATACAATCAGAGCTTAGGAAATAAAACAAACAAAGCTGAACTGCTTCTAAGTACACATAGAGCATGCCTTTAAATTCTGTCACTCAGTAAGATCCTGCAGGTGTCAGAAGCCCTGGTAATAATTCAACCAAAAACAACAAGTAATCATCGTAAATAGACGCTCAGAGTGTCAGTCAACCGTAATCACAACCCCATATCTCTCTGCAGAGAGCACTGTAGGTTTGGGCAAAGTACTTTAAAACAGCTCATCCAGCTATCAACTGAAGTTCTGAAGACGACACCGAAAGAATGTTTGATGTCTCAACAAGCAGTAACCGCTCCAGAAGAACACTCGCGGCTCTAAATCCTCCCAAATCTTCAACACTGTTCTTTCATTCATACCAACAACATCAAAGCCTCGTGAAGGTAGCATGAGGCTGATCCAAATGACCCGCATGGGTTTTTACACGTTAGAAGAAGGAAATGAGTTCACGTAAACGTGTAACTGAAGACCGCAGTGTTGGTGAAGATCGAAGGGCTACATTATAACTGGTAGCACACTTATCACCAACGGCAATCATGGAGATGAGTATCCAACCAGAATGATCGTTTCACCGTGAATCAGCTCACTCCGTTTCCTCAAGATTTTGAGATTCGATACGCTACGATACCTAAAGCCTGTTAGAGCAATCATGTAGTTTTGAATAAAGAAGGGCAAAGTACAGAGATCCTGCCTTCTGATGCTAACAAATTACAAATCGAATGCAATCACAGGCCTTTTTCTGCTGGAAGAGTCACCTTTGCTGTTACAATCAGAAATCAATCGCCCAAACTATAAATGATAGATAAGGTTTTCTAAACCTAAATCCACACCTCATCGCATCGATTTCCTAATTGATAATACAGAACATCATTTTCATCCTCATTCATTTAAACCTTCAAAATTTCATCCGTAACCTTCATTTGATTTTGACAAGTATTTTAATCAGTTTGTCATTCATCTCCAGAATTACCTCACTTTAATCATGTAACATGTGTCACATGGTACATGTAGGTGACTTTACCATCATGGTTCTCAAGCCGCTGACGCATCTCATTAACCTAGTGCGCTCTCGAAAACGAATTTATCGGCAGTTGGATTCACAGGACATTCCATGATGAAGTCCGCTTACCATTCTAGATCTAGAAAATTTAGATTAATCTAAAATTACCATTTTGATCTTTTTCGAAAATTAGAATTTTCCCGCTTTATCAAAGACCGAATCGGAGTATTATATTAGAAATGTAATTTTTAATATTTAGAATTCTGAATCGCTAGAAAAAAATCGTGGGCTATAATTCTTTTGTGACCTTTGTAATGGTATGGAAGGATAGAATGTCTTTGCGATGACTACGGTTACTGGTCTTTAATTCCAACAAATGTGGGCTTTGATATTATTCCACCAAATAATTCGGCTTTTCGATGCATTATTATCTACCGGCAAATTGGTTTCGATATGGTAATGAAGAATCTCAATCCAAAGATTATTAATCATGAAATGTCAACGTTAGAGTGACATGTTATCTACACTATGCACCTTTATCTGCAGCTTGATTTTTTAATCTTATCAATATATAAATACATATGCATACACACATTCTATCATATCCAATCCATCTTCGGACCTTCCAATTAATCAAGATTCAACTTTAAACTTATAATTTAGCCCAACAAGCAAACAAGTTTCCAATCAAATTTTCATTATGCTATTAGATATCGCTACTAAGCCTCCTCAAAGGACAAGATGAGCCATCAAGACGATAGATTTATATATTTCTGACTTCACCACGGGCCTGTGTATTCAGATAATGGACGAATATTTTGCCGGAATCTAACTCTGATAAACACCACAACGCGGATATAAATCACCCAGAAATGATAACAAACGAAATGATGTTATTTGTAGTAACACGACTCCCTAATTCAATGAGTAAAGGAATGGCCTTGGGAGGTCAGTAGATTTCAGCGCATGAGTGGTAAATATCGAGGCTGCACAAGGCAAAGATGAGGGTCCAGCCACACATCCAGCCTGGGCTGAAACAGAATGCACATCCAGTGTTTATGAGAATACAGCTGCAGGTTTGAAACGCAAAATAAAGCTGTAACCAGGTGATGAAGCAGCAATGACGTGTGTCAATATCTGGGCTTTCGATGTTAATCCTGAAGTAACAGCTACTGATCGTTAAAGAGGTGGCTGGGTGTGCAATTTTAGGTATTATCATTGACCTCAAGGAGAAGGTTGAAACATTATCTAATAAATAAGAGAAAATGGGACGAAATACCTATAATGACAAATATTTTTCCGGCATATTGATATCTGTATGCCAAGAACATCAAACCAATAATCGATGAATGCTTCCATATGACATGATGGTATTCAAAATGAAAACAAAGTAAATAAAACCTAAAACTAATAATTACAAAGCAAAGGTATTTGACTTTCTACAATTATCAAGATAATATTTTTCACCAAAATGAATAAGATGAGAAATTGTATTATATATAGTACAAGTTTCTTCAAAACTGAGGTTATATTACTCTCTTTATTACAATCCAATGTCATTTTTATGAATGAATTTCATAACCAAAAAAAGAAGAATAATTTTGAGTAAGGATGAATTTTATGTCATATTTTTTTTATGGATAATTTATAAATATATTTATATTTATTCATACATAATGATAGGTGTACATAAAAGTCCCTAAAAATTTTTAATTTTGCTTCCAGCCAAATATTATAACCTCATATACATCAATGAAGTTTTAGTGAACATACTGATAGGATGATTGAGGCTATGTATGAACTAACTGACAAACATTTTACAAAATAAGGGCATGCATATTTTTTCATTAAGTGAAACTGTAATTTGACGGTAGTTAATAGAGTAATATTTAATGACTGAATCTGGATGGATTTTCAAATAAAATTATTTGAAATGAAATATCCTGAGGAAAATAAAATATTATCTGAACTGTAAATAAAATGATTCAATAATGATAGTCAATCCATCAACATATACAAAGGTACCTGAACTGTCTACGAACAATTAATTCCATTGTTCCAAAGGGTTGTTCGCTTATCATAAAAGAAGACTAGGATTAGCTAAGAAAGTGGGTTCGGGACAAAGGATCCTCATTCATCCCCCGGGTCCCACAACATTCGATCATTCCCTATGCCTAACTCAGTTGGTAAAATGTTCAAAGTTTAAAAATGAAGACATCCAGTGGAGGGAGGGTCAGGTTCAGTCCTGATCGACACCACGTACGAACAAAGTTCTTAATTGTCAAAAAAAAAGCGTTCATTCGATCACTACCATCCTCGACGTAAATGATACAAATCTACCAAACCGACCGGTTCGACGCTGACCATCTTCCGCCCGCATTAATCTTCTGATCGGCCGCGATTTAACGCATCGTTCGATTCAAACCGAACCGTAACTTTTTCGACGAAACATCCGCCAAACATCGTTATAAGACTTCAAACAGATTGTAGCGCCTTAGTCAACAACCACTCGGCACCACTAAATCTCTGGTTCCGCGACCAATCAAACTCGCGTTATCTCGCCGACATTATACTTTTGCAATAATTTTCATTGGCGGCAAAGAGATGAACCAGATTCATTTTTTTTAAATTTATATCAGCGCTCAATTAATTTATAACAAAGGCTAATTGAGAGTTTTTCCGCCATAAATTTAAATAACGCTATCTGTAACAATACTTTGCAACCTCACCACAAAGTTCTCATTATAGTCTATTTTTTCTGAATGTAATAGTTTTTATATCACTTAGCAAAGACTGTCAACCATGTCCACTAATTTCCTTGCTAATAAATAATATAGATACAAATATGTTCATGTTTTTGAAGAATTTTAATAGCATAAAGAGATAGTAAGAGATAGAACGTCATAGAGAGGTTTTCAAATTATTAATTTTCACATTAATAGATCATTACATTTCGATGGCAATTATGTGGATTATGAAGATCATTTCTTGCCACGTCTAATTCATGTTGTAGAGAAAGTTTCAAAAAGATAGGGCATAAGGAAGGAGGGATCCCAGTTCAACTTTCAACAGAATAACTTACTACACGTAATTAAACGTTAATGTCAAAAATATTGGGCTCTGGTATAGACTCTGTTTTGGGCAAGAAGTGAATCAGCAGCTTCGGGCAACACACAACCCCCAGCTGAACTAATTTTCGTAGCGCCTAAACATATACCGCATATTAAATCTCCAAAGCAAAAGGTCAAGAACCCGAGACTACTGAAGGAACCCATTCAGAATCCTGAAGCCAACACACTTAACGCGGGAACAAGAAGTAGCAAAACTAGGGAGTGTTAGCAGGTGTAAAGGTGGGTAACATTCAGCAGCAATCAATGTGAAACGCAGGCAAAGACACAATCAATCAGAATCCAGCGCACACATCCCTAATGCGGCAAAAATGACCTGAACAAGATCAGAGTTATCACATGTGAAATTGAATTATTTAGCAACAATAAGAAGAAGGTCATAGTGAATATTTGCATTTATTAGCGGGTGAAGAGGCAGGCGGTGGGAGCCGGTGGTAGTTATTGAAGGGAATCGCAGAACGTTTCATCGGCGTCCATCCTCAAATTCCAGTGCCACAGAACAAATGGAAGAGGCTCTTGCTGCAGAAGAACAAATTCAATAACCGCCTGTTCGATCGCTTTCATTCCCTTCCATACTGGCGTCGGCCTACATTGTCCATCTCCATCCTGCAAAGGGCAAGAATAAGATCGTCAAGACTAATCGAGGAGATGAAGCGATCATGATCGGCTGCAAATCCTCTGAAAACCAAGATGAAGTCCTGGTGACCTCCCACAAAGAGTAGGACTACTTAATCTCAGCTAGATTTTGACCTCTGAGAGAGTTGAGGCTGAGGCAAGGCAACATGTTAGAAGTGCATGGAGCAAGTGCACTGGAGTAAGTAACCTATAGATCCCGAGATCATTTTAGACAAGTGATAAAGATCAGCAGACAACATAAACATCATTTTCAGGTGTGATACTGATTCAAATCAAGAAGATGATCATCTAAGTTATCAAACCAGATTAAACAAAATATGATTCCATTCTAAAGAGGATACTTGAGTAACAAGTTTCCTATTTCACGGATAGCTTGAAGAAAAGTTCATAATTCGGTGGTTTTGTTTCATGACAGAGCAATGTTCCAACTCACCTTAGTTCTCATATCCTAATAAACAAGGCTATATATTTTATACACTTTAAAGATGCTTTGGCCATGACTTTCCATTAAGTCCCGGGACGCGGCTGAACATGAGTGCGTAGTGTAGATATTCTCCATACTGCACACGAAGTCTTCACCCTGCGCGATGATGTCTTTAATTCCTCCATCTTTATTAAATGCATGTGATCAGTAACGCCAGGAGGGAATCGAGAGTCTGTATCATAACCCAACTAGAAGTGATTTAGTCAGAGAAGCACAAAGTTGCGGAAGTCACAGGTTTCGCGAAGCAAAACATCCTGAATCGCAGTGGAACGAACGTGCAACCCGCAGGTAAAGTCTGAATCACTGCAGTGCCAAGCGGATCCCGACGCATCAACCATTATACGCACAACAACGGAATCACTTGCGGTAGTCCGTGGAAACAAAACGCAGATCAGACGTAGATTAGCTGAAAAGAAGAGATTGTCATAGGTTAAGAACAGAAGCACTAAAGAGAAATAATTTCAAAGTAAATTGGAACGTTATCAAACGAAGATGATAAGATCACCAAGACTAAACCACATCCAATAAAAAATAAAATCTAAACCATATTATCAAGAGAAAAATTATTAAATTTCAACACAGCTGTACCTAGAATAGTATGAAATCTTTTATTGGAACATATGATGTTTGATGGATGATTCTATGATCAACATCACTGTCAATAATACTGTGTCTCATAAATCCCTGATATTAGAACCATTGATTTGATGGGATAGTAAAGAGAGGGAAAGCCAGCTCGTATCCTATAATTTCAAATGATTGAACGTCAAATAGGCCACAATAAGATAAATCAAAATTGAAATAAATAAATCAATCTTGACCACTAATTTATCCCATTCACAACTAATTCCTCCACATTTATCACATAGATAAAAAACTCTCAAAACAACCGTGACTCACCTCACTAATTAATAAATAATTAAAATAAAACTTTTCTAACTAATAGGAATTATTGAAAGACAAACTTTAATTATTCTTCACCCAATCGCCACCATCCTCCTTGATTCAAAGTTGTGATTTTTTCCATGAGCACATCTTCCATATTTCAAACTCAGAAGCACTTCCAACCTCATGATGAATGCCTCTATCATCTGTTGAAGTAACTCCTCTAACAACCTTCACTGGCATTAGAGTGAGTTTCAAAATTTTCTAAAATTTCACCAATTAATTCAAAACAAAGTTTCAATCTTCTTCACGCAGCTAATGCTGAATGTTGATTTGTTGGAAGAGCGTTAAAGATCAAGATCATTCTCACAACTTTCCAACAACCCCATCTTTAGATAGGTCATTTTGATAGCCCATATGTGATCATTTTCTGCTGAAGTAGGAGTAGGAGCAAGAAAATACTGCTACACTGCAATCACCACAGACTCAAGACCATGGCTCGATGTCATGTTGGAATTTAGACAGAGGAAATAAATAGAAGGAAAAACATGAAGGTAAACTCTACTCTCTTTCAATATTTAAAATGTCATGAATAGGCTTACAATAGATAAATCAAATTAAAATAAACAAAACTAACTTTGACCTAATTAATTTATCCCATCACAAATCATCTTCCACATTTATCACATAGCTAAAAATCCTCAAACAACCGTGGACTCACTACAATTAATAATAAATTAAAATAAAACTTTCTGTCTAATAGGTAAATTATTGAAAGACAAACTTTGAATACTTTGAATCATTTTCAAACAAAACAAATTTAGAGAAATCATGTGAAGACTTCACTTGTAAAAGCGACGTAGCTCTAGAATGAGAAAGGAGGAAGAAAGATGAACCCAGAATAAAAGAAGATAAGAATTCAGATTAAAACCCTTAGAATAAAAAAGAGGAGGATCTATATATAAAGGGGTAAAATGATATTTTTCCACTCAGACAAGGCGGGATAAAATACGGCAATCCCGCACCTGATACAGTTTTAAAATACCATACCCAAACCCGTCTCCATACTTGATTGAAAGTATATCTCCCACACTTACTTATTAAGGGTAGGTAGCCCGAAAAATTGGGTATTTGTCATTTCTAAAGAGGACTATTTCACCCCAAAGATAAAAAAAAAAAGAACTACAATTGGTCCAAACATACTCTTATCTTGGTGTTATTGAAATATCATGGATGTTAATTAAGTAAACAATGTTGTGTCCTTGTTTTTAAAGGAAAATTAATATTATTGATTCAAACTTGCAATAAATCAATAGATCAAAGATAATAGCAAAACCATACAGATGAAACAATATCTAGGTTAATAGTGTATAATAAATTGGCATAAAGACTACAAATTTGATAATATAGTGATCAATGGTATGTTACCCAGCTCTTTCAACATACTAATAATCTATAATAGAGAGTCGGACCATCGGGATCCCGCTTGCATATCTAAATCACCCCCACACAGATAAAATGCCGCAATAAGAAGACGAACATCACCATATTGTAACAAGCCGATGATAAACCAAACTTGATAAACACAATAACACAAAAATCAAGATAAAAACCTAAATCTTTGTATGGTTGGCAAGAACAAGAAAGAAAAAGATGCAAATAAGATTGTAATCAAAATGGCAAAAAATAAAAATAAAAAATCACCTCACCCATTTGAGGAAAATAGGCTACAAAAGAACATGAAGAGAGAGAAAAAGAGGAGCGCTGGGCTTAGGTTTTTATGTATTCTGACCTCAATCATTGTTATATCCCCTATTAAACATTAAAATAAATATAAATGTGTATGATTAAGGTTAATGTTAAATGATGAAGAATTATGTAAATTACTCTCTTCATCAAAGATAATGCTTTTTTAAATTACATTAAGATGATATTGCTCGTTGCTTTATACAAATTAAAAAAATGATGATAGACACGGGATTTATTTTATTTTTAAATTAGAATTCAATTACTTGGATATGTGAATGTTGGATATTTTGGCAAGCTCCACAAAGCTGATATAAAATATGATATGTATTTATCGTTATAAATATCATGAAAATCAATACAGATAATGATATCCACTCTTCAAATATTCGAGAATTATATGAACTATCGTTCATCAAAGATAATGTTACCAAGTCCATGAAAATATGTTACATGTATATCACAAATTAAAAATATATATACTATAAAAGGTAACAAAACAAATGATCTCACAATTCCCTTCTTATAATCACAAACTCAAAAAAAAGAAAAAAAGAAAAAGAAAATGACGTTTCAAGATATCTAATTACCTTGTGATGATCTTGTATATATACTTTACATATGTAATGATTTCAGATTCATCGCTTAAAGTGTTAAAGAAAAACATACACGTGTCTACAAGAGTTGGAAAAAATAAAAATATGAATATATTATAAGTATTTTTTCTTTTATCTAGCTATCACAGTTATACCAGAAAACTTCTAAAGTGACTACCATAATGGTTTAATTATCCAAGAAATAATTCACTGCTCGCGGATTAGAGTTTTTCCCATTTATTTGTAAGGTTTTAACGATACAATATGTTTACTTTTTATAGTTTTATTTTAAAGAGAATTGCCTGGGGCTTGATAACCCAAGCTAAATATATTTCTTATAAATTAAATACTATGAAATATAATTCACTCTCTTGGTTAGGAATACGATTTTTTTCCTCACTTATTTTTACTCTTTACACAACCAAAATTTGATTTCAAGAGCCAAGATGTTGCATAAGTTTGACAAAGATTAATAAATTAGGTTATGCCTAATATAAAAGTTGATGATTTTCGTGGGACATAACCATGTACTTTGATAAAATGGAGATTTTTTCACAAAAAAATTCAATGAGGCCCCACCGCCAATACTTTAGATTCACCGTTTATATACAATAATCTTTGACCTTTTAATTAAAAATCCCTATAAATAATGAAATGAATTATTTTTTTTTATATAAAATATTATTATTGATTCAAAATAGTAATACATTGATAGAAATGCAAATGCGCTTAAAACTATAGAGGATAAAACAAACACTGCGTTAATAGCATAATAAATCAACTCAAAGCATAAATTTGAGATTATAGTAAACCAGTTCTAACATATCGGGACGACATAACTGATCCGTCAGTTCTCTATTTGATTGAATGTACTTTATCAGATAAGAACTGGCCATCAATAAGACGACGAAACAAAAATGTCGAATAAGACGACGACACAAAAAGCTAAAGGCAAGCAAGAGAACAATCATGAAAAACAAATTGAAGGATTGATCAAGGGAATGAACCAAATTTATTAAGAACAGCCGATAGAATGAGGTGTAGAGATGTGGATATTAGGTCGGTGAATGACAAAAATCACTCCTCCTTGCTTGGGGCAAGATGAGGAAGAAGATGTGTTGAAAAAAGAGGTTAGGATTTTTCTCTTCTTTTATTTATAAATAACAAAGAGAATAAACAGCAACTAAGAGCTGGTTTTGGTGATATAAATTCAAAAGATTACGATCCAAACTAAAGATCCAGTGGTAATAGTTCGTGAAGAAATTGGGCTCACGCCGCTTAACTCCCCAAGTTAGACAGAGAGAGATTTTTCAGCACACCATATGAAATTTTTTTTTTTTCACAGATGCCTTGAGTCTCATGCAGTATTAACCCATGTTCTTGGGAACTGGGTGAACTGGTGTTTAATAAAGCAGCTCACTTAAGAAAGGGATAAGAGTTTCAGCAGTGAGTTTTGAACTGAGTCTGATAACACTCAGAAATGTCACAAGACTTTCAAGATATCCAATAGCAGAAGATCAGAGCTGAAGTTTAACCTCATAGGTTCGAGGCCAACTTAAAACAAGGTGATGTGTCTAAAGTACAAACATCAAATTTTTGTAAACACTTGTAGTCTTTCAGGTTTTTAAATGAACAACTGAAATCTTTTTCTAACTTCCCTTTTTCATTTTTCAGAAAGATATCAGTAACAAACACAAGCAACCTTTTAAAAATGAAGAAAGAATCAAAAGCATTACATGCTCAATTCACTAAACCAAACCATAGCTCTTGAAACTTCAGCTCAAGAGATATAACCAGTTCAACATTTCATCCGTCAGCCCGAAATATAAAAGGTAGAAGATGACTGGTGGCAATCACACCCGATCTTCTGCCACTCAGAGAAAGCTTAAATGCCCTGCATAAAAGAGATATCGAACAGAAGACAGTATTATTGAAGAAAATATATGTGGAAGATTTGGTATGGGCTAAAGATTCTTCATGAACCAGACGGAACAATGCTTGTGTTATGCTCCGATTTCACACCTTTTATAAATTTCATTACAGGTATAGGAGCTAAAGAAGATAATCTCATATATACCATTGAACCATCCAAAACGCTAAGAGTGAAAAATATGGTGTTAAACTGATAGAATGCTAGTAGTGGGCATGCAGTCAGAACTCAAAGAACATATCCTGATGCAGGTGGTTTGGAACAGCCCTAAGGCGCCACATCAGCCCCTCCTCTGATCATCAGCCTCCCACCCTTTAAAAGCCAGATAAGGTAATCCTGAATTTCAGACCCATGAATGATAAAACAGAACCTTTCCACTGATCATGGCAATAACTGTAAACAACCCTCCGTAAAACACAGCATAAAGGGTTTTTATAATTCTGTGTGGTGGAAGAATGATCCCCACTAGATCCAGCCCACTGGGTTTCATCATATAAGAGTTTCGAAGATGTCTCACATCCTTTTCAGTGGGTCAGAATAAGATTACATGTCCCGCGTCCAAACCCATGGCAGGAAAACACACGGTGTTGCTATGCACATTGCATATTTCAGAATATTATTATTGTTACGTTATTGTTACATAATATATATGGTTATATTTTCATAAGCTGTAAAGCGCTTATTGGTAAATTTCCAGATCGGTAGTCAGAATCCGGTGAAACCCAGCAGTTTGAGCGCACGCGAGACGTTATAACTGAATTAACATATTATAAGAAACTGGGGCACAGATATCGGTGATAACAAGATGCCAATTTATCCAAGATACGCATGCAATAAAATTAATGATATATACTGTCATAGAGAGTTTTAGCCTTTGAGGCTTAACTCAAGTGTATAATTGAGCAATTTCGTGAGATAAACCAATCCTTACGTAGAACAACGCATTTATAACCTATGGCAAAAAGTGAATAGATGCCGTACAGAGTAAACTTGCAATATAGCAGATCCCAATAGCTATTATTATTTAACAGTTCATCACGACAACAGGTAAGATAAAAACAACCAACGCGTTTTTCGACTGAGGACCTTAACGTGGAATTCGGTTTTTCATGACCATTTGGGATCAAAAAACGCAGGGCTGTGGGAGCGATTGTGGAAGCTGCCAAACACCATCCACACTGATTGCTTCACTGCAAGCAGCAACCTCTGACTCCTGATCCCAAACAAGGCGCAGCTTCCACTGTAGCTTAGTCAAGAAGATGAACGAAGCTCCTGTAAACCAGAAGGATAGTTTGAGCCTGGTCAGAGGCTGAGCAGAATGCGAGAAGGGACAGCTTCATGGTAGCTCCATGAAGTTATCACAGCCTGAAGCTCAGCCAATGCAAGGGTCAAACCGTGGGGAATGTAGTAGGTGGAATGATTAATGGCCCGGGAGGTGTAAGATATTTTTCTAATGGTACAGTAAGTTCAAAACAGTCCAGGAGAGGAGATTGAGGTAATGGGAATAATATCCAGCTTCCGTGGAAGAACAAAATAATAATGGTCAGCAGCAGAACCATCACTTTTTCTTAACTAGACAAAGGCGCCACTCCAATCACACAACAAACACAGGCTTCCTTCTGCATAATACTCCCCCACACCTGTCTATGTATATACTGAGCTTTTCTGTTATAAACTTGGAGATGAACTTACAAACAAGTAGTCAGTTACAGAACATCTTCCATGCGGGTCGATCATACCACAGTGCCATCGCCGAACGAGATCCAATCGATCCAATGTCGTTTGCGGCAGAGCAAACGGCCCGGCACTGCGCGCGGCTGGGGTCGACACGTCACTCGCCGCAGTAGCGGCAGACGTGAGGCAACTGAACGCGGCCAGAACCACGCTGTAGCAATCAGAGCCATGGTTTAGGGTGAACAGAGCGAGCATTCAAACGCGACACCGCTGTCCGTCGTGAAGTTTAACTTCGCCAAATGCCGTGGCGAGTGGAAGACTAACATATAAGAAGAGCACAGGAAATAGAGTCAGTGCTAACTGAAACAGACCGTCAGATATGTCTGGGTGGTAAGAGCAGAGACTGGCAGGGAGTCTCCCACAATAGAAAATGAATAAATTAATGCTGAGCCAAATGTTTAAAATATAAAAAGTTAATATATAGAAATCGAGGGTTGCTGAAACACAAACAAAGTGGGTAACCAATTCACTCCCAGAAGGCTCGTGTAATGTATGGTCGCGTGGACTGCAAAGTCCACTGTAAAGGGAGATTAAGCGCATGAATGATGAGCAGAAGAATAACCGCCGAGCAACCCAGAGCGGTAAAATAAATTCCTTTAGCTTGCATAGAACAGGGCAGAAACAGTGAATAAAAGACAAATGAAATAGTCTGGAACCACGCTCCAAATGAGAAACAGTAAAGGCAAACTCACCAGGAACGTAGTGGTGAATGTAAAGCCAGAACAAAATCGAAATCAAGGGCAGAACTGTAAGAACCAATGAAGGTTGAAATTCAGTCAGTGTGTGGTGCAGCAGCATCAGTGTAACGAGCCTAGATTTCCTCATCCTTCCAGTCATGATCGAAAAACAGAAACACCATCAGCTGACTGGGGGGCTGCGGCGATAGGCGCAGATGATCGACAGTTGGGTATGTGGGGGTTGGGAAGACTGTAGATGAGGTAGGGAGGTAGTCTGAGTGACTCCAGAGTGTCAGCAGAATGAAATCAATCCTATTGCTGGGAGATCTTAATCATGGAATGAATACTTGCACACAGATCACTAATTTTCAAAGTACTCACCTTCCTCCCTTCCAATAAGTTACTTTTATTTTTCCTCCAACAAGCAGGTGATTTCCGTGGAATTAAACTTCAACCAATATCCAACCAGCTCAGGTTTAGGCATGTGGAAAGTCTGAGCTCAGGCCAGTGTCAACCCACTTAAGTGGTTAGCCAACTGAAGCGTTCTGAAAGGGGGCCTGGCACCCGTGGCGTCGTAAAGCTTTCTCCTCCCGCAGACCATACAGCAAAATAACAAGAGATCTGGCCCGCCCCTCGTTTCAAAAACTCAACATCCATCAATGGAATAAGACCCCATGGAGGAAAATGCGTGATTATGCATACATTCCTTATATCTCACAATCTCAATGAGAGATTCATGCTTGATTTTGTGATGGCTCACCCCTCACCCCTATTCAATTAAACACTACTATTACAAGACTTCATCTCCCAAGTTCATTACAGGATGGAAAGAAAGAGTAAGGGAGGAGGCCATAACGCTTGTTTGCATGAAGGTTTGATGGTTTTTACCAAACCATGTTTAGTAAAAGCTATATGTCAATTAAGGATGCCATTTGTGAAGTTTAGGTAGAAACTATCGGGTCTCTAGATTTCACCTAAACAACTCCGTCCCTAGTTTTGTGCTTAAACCGCTTAAGGCATCCCAAGGTATAGTCTGTATCTATAGGACTGATAGAATCACATTAGTCTATATTTATGATATCTATACCAATATGGAGAGAAATAGGAAATATATAAGATTAGCAATTATCATAAAGTCCATGAGGGAAAACTTATGTATGTGATAGTGCTTCCAAGGGTAAAAAAAAATGTGGACGGTTATAAGTTAATGATGGAGAACATTCAATTGGTATGAGACGAGCCTAAACAAAATCGTAGAAAGCCTCAGCCATATGAAGTGGTATAAGACTGAACAACGGTGAAAATTAAAGCAGTGTTTCTCCACAAGTTTCCTAACATGGAGAATAGGTGGATCCAAGGTCTCCTCTCTTTAATTTGAAATTCCTCTAGTTTTTATGTCTTAAACCATCCGTTGTAATCCCGAGGTATAGTCTGAGATTCTATGAGATTTATAGAATCGCAAGAAGGTCTAGTTTATGGATATTCATAATAATATGGAGAGAAATAGGAAATAAGATTAGTAATGATCACAAACCATAGAGGAAAACTAATGTGGGCGTAATGTTAGCGGAGTCCAAGGGCTAAAACAGGACATTATAGTTAATATATGAGGAATATTCGGACGGCATGAGGATTGAGCTCAAAACAAATCATAGAAGCCTCAGCCCACACCAATGTGGAATTAAAGGCACCCAAGTTTCCCCTTAACATGTAAGAATAGGCGCTAAGGAGACCTAAAGGTCTTCCCTTTACCCTTGAAATGGATTCCTAGTTTTCTCTCACAGAACAAAACCAGTCTGTTGTAATTCACAGGTTTAGTCTTATACCTTGTAGAATTCATAGAATCGAAGAAATTTAGTTATTGATATTCATTCCAATATGGAGAGAAATAGGAAGGGCAGATTAGTAAATTGAATTTACAGACCAGGGAACTTATATGTAATGCTATAGCGCCCAAGGTTAGAAACATGGACAATTATAGTTAATAAGTTTATTCAATTAGTATGACACAAGCCTAACAAAATTCAAGCCCAGTCAACTGATAATATCATACCAATGTGAATGAATATAAGCTCAATTAGTTTGCAAATGTAAGAATAGCTAAGGGGACCCTAAGGTTTACTCCTTGGCCCTTAATATCCTCATTTTTCTGTCTTTAACCAACAAGAGAACTTTAGGTATAGTTTTATATCTTCAGAGGGATTGATAGAATCGTACAGTCTAGTTATGGATATTCATACCAATATGGAGAGAAATAGAAGGTAAGGACAAGAATGACCAAGGTCCATGAGAAACCTATGTATGTAATGCCAGGTGTGCGCCTAAGGGTTAGAAAAAGGACGACGAGAGTTAATAAGTATGAAGAATATTGTTGTGATGCCTTTTATGGGAGCCCAAAACAAAACCATGATACTTTAAAGCCTAAGTTTAGAAAAATATAATTAATGTAGAAATGGTATATCCGTAATTTCCTAACATGTAAGAATAGGCCAAGTGGACCCTGCAAGGTCTTCCCTTTAATTCCTGAAATAATCCTTTGCTTCGTGCTCCTAAACCATCTAGTTATAATCTCGAGATATTGTCTTTATTCAGATTGGGACAGAACTGGTGCTAGGTCTAGTTATGGATGATATTCATATACTGGTGTGAGAGAAATTGAAGTAAGAGTAATAATGATCAGCGGGCAACCCCGGGCGGAGTGGAAAACTTATGTATGGAATGTTAGGTAAAAGGCTCCGTTAGAAACATGGATGATTATAAGTTAATAAGTAGGAATAATATTCAATCGGTACGATGCTTTTTACGAGAGCCCAAAAAATAAAATCATAAGGGCTTCAAGCCTGCTAGACAATATCATACCACAAGCTTCCTAATACAGAATAGGCTAAGGGACCCTAATATCTTCTCCCCTTTTACCTTTTGAAATGATCCTCTAATTTTTAGTAGTTATTCTTATAATCAAACTTTTAATGAGATCTTTGTTTTTTTTTTTTTTGGTCAGAATGTCATGTTTGGAAATTGAGTTTTGAAAATATCTCTTAGCACTAAGTGATGAGAGCTTAAGTGACTTGAGATGACCATTATTGAGCTCTTAATGTGATGATTTAGCAAGTAAATAGATAGTGGAGGCCTCGATGATACAAGTGATTTATTTTAAATCATTCTTAATGCTTGAAATTGGAGTTTAACGACCATTATTGAGCCTAATTCTTTAATTAAACAATAAAATAGGTTTTGGGAGCTTTAAGATTTACCAAGTGGAGGTTCTATCAACGAGTGTGACATTAGGTATAATTAAATTATGCCTGTACAAATTTCTAGATGAAAGTAAGCATTAAACACACACACACACAATAGCTACAGATATATATATATATATATATATATATATATAGGTATCTGGTTGTGTTAGCTTAATTTGGAAGGTTCTTCTTGAAACAATGTAGCTCAAAGGATCTCTTATCCTTAGTACTTGGGTTCAACTGTAAAAGCTCTAATTCCCAAATTTTAAATTGGTTTTCCATTTTCACACAATACATAATTTTTTTTTCAAGAAATTAAGTGCACGGGCGTCGCATTACTTTTATTCATTTTAATCTATGAATGTCCTCTTTACACCCACATTTCCCTATGGTTTGATAGCTAGTTCACTAAGTTTTTAAAACAAAACCAACCCAATGATACAAATTTGGGAGCATTCATAGAAGTTTGAGACTTTAGGCTTGCATAAAAGTTAGTTCTTCTTGATTTATAGAATGAGTATGAACCTGAAGTTTAGACGAGTTTGTGCCCCTTTTATATTCATTCCATGTTAAAATTCCTTACGTACTTATTTTCAAACTTTACCATTTTTAATTATATCAAATAGATCTATTTTGAAGAGAAAACACATGAACGAACAAAAAATGTTATTCGATCCTATCTTTTCCTATATATACATAGTTTTTTAAGATCTTATTTTCAATAGCCAATATATACTTCTCTTCAATGCTATTTGTTTTCCTCTTTACGGTCAATTGTTTTGAGAGGTTGAATCAATTAATACCCTTTTATCATTCCCAAACCTGGAAAGAGTTTTAAATTTTAATTTCATATGTTCTTAAAGAGCTGTAAGCCTTTATAAGGAACTATATATTTTAAGCTTAAAATTCACCATACTTCAAGGTTAACTGGAATGGAGTATTTGAGAAGTTAGAAAATGTAACTTCAATACTTTAGAATTCCCAACCTTTTAGAAAAAAATTCGTGGCGATAATTTTATCCTTTTGTACTTTATTGCAGTTGATATAGTGCTGTCTTTGCTAGATGATCACATGTTTACTTTGTCTTTACTCCCACTATTGTGTGGCATTTGACATTATTCCCACCAAATAATTCATTTGAGAACATAGTCTCAAACATTCTATCAAGGAAATATAATGTAAGAATTTTCATCCAAACTATTTGTTAACTATTAAAATGTCATTAGAGTTACATTAAACATCTTATTACTCATGCACCTTATTCCCAAAACATTTATTTTGAATCCTTTATCAATATATATGAATACACAAGCATACACACATTCTATATCATATCCTTAACCATCTTTGACCTTCCATTAACTCAATATCTCAAATTTAAACTGTACTTAGTCAACAAAGGTGTTTTCCATCAAAATTTTTATTATGCTATTAATATCGCTAAGATCTCCTCAAAGGAGATTGGTGAGTCATCAAAGACGTATTAGATTTATGATAGTTTTGATTCTCCATCTCTCATTGTAGAGTCTTAGATAATTGATTTTTCATGACATTTGTTTGTTTAATCTCACTTTGATAAACACCTTGCCACTACGAGATGGAGGAATTCACTTTGAGAAAATAATGAAAAGGTGATTTTACTTCTTGCACAAACTATTTTATCTCACCTCGATCCTCAATCTTATTAAAATGAACTAGAACTTTGGGAGGTCAAGATACTATTCACACGTTAGAAAGTGCAAATCAATTGCAAGATGCACTAACACTAAACTAGCTACCAAATATTCTTGTACGGATTAATGTCCCTTTCTGGACAACCACTGATATTCTAAGGAAATGAATTTGAAACAAGCTTGAAGTGTGATGGATCTACATTTAAAAGATACAATTTCTAGGAAAAAACACAAGAAAAAAATGTATGGAAAGGTTGACAGTCCTATAGAAGGTATATTTAAAAATGGGCTACTGAATTGACTAATGAGTCCCAAATTAATAAACAAATAACCCCTAAAGAAGCATAAATTATGCAATTGAGCCATGAAGAGGCATACTTTAAAATAATGACATGCCAATTTATTATCTATAAATAGGAGGAGAATGGGTCGAAATATTATCTAAAAATAAGAGAAAAACGGGACGAACATTTATAATGATAATATTTTTTCAAGTGAAGGCTGGATATCACAAGAAAAACAAGAACATCAAACCAACAATTGTGGATGAATGTCGATATGGACATGACCGTCAAAATGTCTTAAAATGAAAGAAAAAGTAAATAAAACTTAAAATTCATTAATTACAAAGTAAAACATTTTGAATTTACCCACAATTTGTCGCAAGACAAAGAGCTTTCTACCAAAATGAAATAATAATAAGATATAAAATGTAATAAGTACATAGCACAAGTTTTCTCGCAAAACCTAGTGTTATACTACTTTCTTATTGATGTCCCCTAATACTTTGTTTATAATTAATTTCATAACCTCAAAAAAAGACTAGATTTGAGTATGATGAATTTTATAACATATTTTTTTATGGATAATTTTATAAATATATTTATATTTATTCATACATACGATAGGTACATAAAAGTCCTCAAAATTTTGACTGTTCAGCAATATTATAAATCCTACAAGGCACCATTTATTATAGTGGTTCGATTCCATGGATAGTAATATTTGAGGTATGTGGTATAACAACTTGACAAATACTTACTAAAATAAGGGTATGTGAATATATTTTCATTAAGAAATCCAGAAATGAGATTTAGAATAGCGTATATTGAATGAATTTAAATCTCGATGGGATCAAAGAATCACATAAAAAATTTATTTAAATGAAAGATCCCGAAAATAAAATATTGTCTAACAAATAAAATATTCCAAATGCAATATTAGTCAATCCCATCAACATATACAAAGAAAATCTTGAATCATTCGTGATGTGAACAAATTGTATTCATTAAGTTCCAAAGTGGTTCGCTTACTTGAAGTAAAGAAGACTAGGATTAGTACTGTGCGGGCCTGCATTGTGGATCCTTATTCCATTCCTGTCCCACAACATTCGATCATTCCCTATGCCTAACTCAGTTGGTAAAACGCTCAAAGTTTAAAAATGAAGGACATCCAGGGAGGGGAGTTGTCCGAGGTTCGAGTCCCAATGGGGACACCACGCATTGTAACAAAATTTTAATTGCCAAAAAAAAACAGTTATTACTATTTTTCCGATCACCACCATCTCAATTTTAAACATGTAAGAATCAGACCGAAATCGACCGTTTGATCGCGACCCGCGGACCTTTTCTTGCCTCCATGCACCGGTTCGCCGCGATTTAATCATCGGTTTGATCCCCAAACCGAACCGGTAACTTTTTCGGATGAAGTCATCGATCCGGGGTTTTTGAAAAATACCGGTTATAAGAGACTCCTTCGCACAGACTAGAAGCGATTTCGAGATAAATGTAGCCACCTTTGGCACCACTCAAATCATCTGGCGGCTACCCCCTACCGCCTCAAACTCGCCATTCTCGCCGCATTCATTTATACTTGCATTGACTTCACATTGCGCGAAAGATAGGAAACCGATTCTTTTTTTTTTTAAATTTTTATATCATGCCCACCAATTCCTATGGCTAGCGTTAATGAGAGTTTCCTTGCCATTAATTTAAATAACGTGGGCGATACATATATTTGTAATTACGACTTAATAACCACGACTAAAGTCTCCGCATTATAGTCTATTTTTTTCTCGTGACCGTGGAATAGTTTTTTACCTGTTTCTAGCAAATAATCAAGCAAATCCTATATCCACTAATTTCCTGCTAATAAATAAATATAGATATAAGAAAACGATGTTTAGTAATTTTCATTGTATACTTCAGTAGAGAGACAGGAACCAATTTGCAAATTTGGAGAGAGGGTTCTTCAAAATTATTAATTTCTTCACATTGAATAGAGCTTTTTATATTTTGGATGGCAATTATGTGATTATGAAGATTCATTTCTTTCCTATCATGTCTAATTCATGTAGTTGAACGTTTCAAAAGATAGGGTATAAGGAAGGGTGAACTCAGTTCAACTTTCAATGAGAATAACTTCAATGGCATTGTAATTAAAATGTTTAGTTGTCAAAAAAGATTAGTTTCCTAAGATGATTTCCGGGCCCCAGGTGGGGGGCCATGAGAATGAGGCAATCACGGGAACAATTTCCCCATCGAATTTTACTTTTTTTTGTAGTAAGGTTCTAGAAATTGTGATAGTTGTTGCCCCCTTTAAAAATTCTAAAAAAAGTTGTAACAAAAGGTTATGAACCCGGGATACATTCTTATTTCTAGGTTGTTCCCACCGAAGTAAAATCCTGGTTCTGCCACAGCCCTTATACATGGCTCAAATGGTAAATTAGAAGGTTTACAAGAGATTTTTGTGTTTGAATCTAAGAACAGGGTATAAAAAACGAATGATTTAATGGTGTTTAGAGAAGATCCCAATGAGCATCCGCATCTACGTTTGGTTCTCCCGCCAAGAAGGAAGAAAATCGAGGGAAAGAAAAATGAAAGGAAAGAAAAAGTGAAGAAAGGGGACAACATTTAACCAATCACGAAAACAAAGGTAAATAAACATGCATACTCCACCTAGGAATTCACGAAAAAAAAAAAAAGACCTAAAATGACAACAACCGAAAATCACAACAATTAAACAAAGAACTATAAATGGTTGTCAAAGTTCGGGCCTACAAACGTAACAAAGAAAACGAAAAAAAAACACTCGAAATAAAAGACTAGTTTTTATAGATTTCCAATTCTTTTCCTGCTGATGATCGTGCCCAAGAAACTAATCATATGCTGGGCCTTGATCTGAAGGTGGTTGCAAATGGGCGTGATGAGCGGCGAACACGATTCCGTGGTTTCGCGGCAGGACGGGATGATGATAATGTAGATAGAGCGCCTTCCCTTACACCAAGACACCAAACCTAAAAACCCTGCAACACTATCCAACATCGTAATAATCCTAAGAATTTCTTCATCATTATGCCTCGCAGATTTCCAATTTAACCTTTCAAAGAAAAGCACTCATCCTCTCCTACTCCTTCGCCTTCGTTTCCTCGCACAGTTTCCATTCACTGGGCAATCCGAACTTCTCCGACCCCATCCATTCTGCCCGGCTGCCGCCTCAAATTGTAACAAAGATGTTGTTATTCTAAGATCAAACGAGCAGGAGAGATCGTAATGGCGCGAGGTAAACAACTTCTGCCACCTGGCCATGTTAAAGCACTCTTCCCGGCAGGAAGCTCCGGCACATTCACAAGCGCAAATAAGAGATTCCGGCGTGCCATCCTCCCCGTCTTTCAGAAACCCACAACATCCATCAACGGAATAGTACCCCAAAGAGGCTGCGTGATTATGCATGCATTCCATATATCTCACAATCTCAATGAGAGATTAATGCTTGATTTTTGTGATCGTTTCACCCCTCACCTCCCTATTCCAATTACCACGAGACTTCATTCTAAGTCTCGCTGTAAGGGATGGAAAGAAAGAGGCGGAGGAGGCTATATATAATGTTTGTTTGCATGAAGGTTTGATGGTTTTACCAAACCATGTTTAGTAAAGCTATAAGTGTCAATTAAGAGATGCCATTTGTAGTTTAGGTAAACCATCAGCCCTGATTTACTCAAACTCTCCGTCCCTGGTTTTTGTGTGTGTCAGAAACCGTCTGTTATAATCTTGAGGTATAGTCTTATATCTTGTAGGATTGATAGAATCGTGCAAGGTCTTGTTATGGATATTCATACCAATATGTAGAGAAATAGTATATAAGATTAGTAATTATCATAAGGTCCATGAGGGAAAACTTATGTATGTACTGCTAGGGTAAAGGCCCAAGGGTTTAAAACAGGGACGATTATAAGTTAATAAGTATGGAGAATATTCAATTGGTATGAGACGAGCCAAAAAAAAAAAAATCGTAAAAGCCTCAGGCCTAAGTTAGATAATATCATACCAATGTGGAATTAAAGACAAACATGTTTCCAACATATAAGAATAGGGTAACGGGACCCTAAGGTCTTCCCTTTTACCATTGAAATGATCCTCTAGTTTTTTCTATGTCTTAAGTCCATTGTAATCCCGAGGTATAGTCTTATATCTTGTAGGATTGACAGAATCACACTAGGTCTAGTTATGGATATTCATACTAATATGGAGAGAAATAGGAAATAAGATTAGTAATGATCATAAGGTCCATTTAAGGAAAACTTATATGTAATGTTAGGTGTGAGTCTCATAAGGAAACAGAATGATTATAGCATAATTATGGAGAGAATATCTAATTGGTATGAGACGAGCCTAAAAACAAATCGTAAGGGTCTGTGCCCAAGTTAGATAATATCATACTAATGGGAGATAAAGGGCAAGCCCACAAGTTTCCCAACATGTAAGAATAGGCTACGGGAACCCTAAGGTCTTCCTTCTTTTACCTTGAAATGGTCCTCTATTTTTCTATGTCTTAAACTGCCTGCTATAATCCCGAGGCAGGTTTGGTATCTTATAGGATTGATAGAATCGTGCTAGGTCTGGGGCTTCTAGATATTCAAAACACACGAGAGAAATAGGAAGTAAGATTAATAATGATCATAAGGTCCATGAGGGAAAACCTATATGTAATGCCAGGGTAAAGGCCTAAGGGTTAGAAACAAGGATGATTTTAAGTTAATAAGCATGAAGAATATTGCTATGATGCCTTTATGGAGCCCAAAAACAAAAACCAAGGATGGCCTAGGGCCTAAGTTAAAAATATTATACTAATGTAGAAATGGTAGATCCGTAAGTTTCCCAACATGGTAAGAATAGGCTAAGGGGACCCAATTTTCCTCTTTTACCCTTGAAAGGATCTCAGTTTTTAAGGCCTAAACTGTCACACCAAGATATAGTCTTATATCTTGTAGGTGATTGATAGAATCGCGCTAGGTCTAGCGTTATGGATATTCATGTCTGGGCGCAGGAGAAATAGGTGCAGATTAATAAAGATCATAAGGTCTATGAGGGAAAACTGAAGTGTATGGAATGTTAGGTGTGTGCGCCCAAGGGTTAGGAAACATGGACGATTATAAGTTGTTAAGTATGAAGAATATTCAATTGGTATGAGGCCTTTACGAGATCCCAAAAACAAATCATGTGGCCCCAAGCCTGCTAGGCAATATACTAATGTGGAAAGGGATAGTCCATAAGTTTTCTAACATGTAAGAACAGCTATGACCCTATGATCTTCCCCTTTTACCCTTGAATGACTTAATTTTACAGTCATTCTTATAATCAACTTATAATTTGATATCTCCTTTTTTTTTTTTTTTAAAATAGACTCCGTCATGCCTTCATGCTTGAAATTGAGTTTTGTGAAAACATCTCATACACTTGGGGCGATGAGAGAGCTAAAGTGACTTGAGATGACCATTATCGAGCTCTTAATGTTACGACGAAGCGGGGCAAATAGATAGTGTGGGGCTTCGATGATACAAGTGATTATTTAAACCATCTAATGCTTGAAATTGGAGTTTAATGGCCATTGAAGAGTATTCCAAACACCTAATGGTGATTGTTAGTCAGGCTTAAGACGACCATTACTGAGCCTTATTCTTTAATTTGAAAAGAAAATAGGTTTTGGGAGCTTTAAGATTTACCTATGGAGGTTCAATTAACGAGTATGTGACATTAGGTTTAATTATATTATGTTTGTATTCAAAATTCTCTAGATGAAAGCACACATATATGTAGGTATCTTGGTTGTGTTAGCTTAATTTGGAAGGTCTCTTCTTGGAAACAAGGTAGCTCAAAGGATCTCTTATCGTTAGCACTTGCTCAAATCTGCAGTTCAATTCCCTTTAAATTTAATTGGTTTTTTCCATTTTTCTACAAAAATCATAAATTTTTTTTTTTGAAGAAACAAGCAGCACTGTCTTTTATTTATTTTACCATCTTAACCTATGAATATCCTCTTTACACCTACATTTCCCTAGCTGACAATTAGTTCATTAAGATTTCAAAAACTACACCAACTCGCTATGATACAAATTCTGGGAGTACCATTCGCTTTGAGACTTTAGGCTTTTTGCATAAAAGTTAGTTATTTTGACTTATAGAATGAGTATAACTTAGTTGACGTAGTTTAGCACCTTTATAGTCATTCTATGTTGGGAAATTCTTTACCACCTTATTTGAATCTTTTATCATTTCTAATTATATCAAATAGGTCTATTTTGGAATATAAAAACATTAATCTATAAAAATGTTATTCCAATCCTATCTTTTTCCCTTATATATACTGTTTCTTTAAGATCCATTAACACAATATATACTTCTTCAATGCTATTTATTTTCTCTTAAATAATTTATTTAGTTTGAAATTGATTAGTCACTCCCTTTATCATTCTAAACTTTAAAAGAGTTTTAAATTTTAATTTCATATGTTCTTAATTATTTTGTGTTTTACTTTTATAAGGAAATATATCTTTTAAGCTGCCAAATCTATCATACTTCAAGAATGTTAATCTGGAATGGAGTATTTATAGTTAGAATATGTAACTTCAATACTTTAGAATTCCCAACTTTTTTAGAAAAGAAATTCATGGAGATAATTCTTGTGGATCCTTTTGGTATTTTATGGTATGATATAAACGTTTTGCTAGATGATCACATGTTTACTTTGTCTTTACTCCTAATTAATGTGTGGCATTTCACATATTCTAATTAAATAATTCATTTGAGAACATAGTTCCAAATTATTCATCAAGAAATTGTCTGATATATAATGTGGGAGAATATTCATCAAAAAATATATTAACTATTAAAATGTCAAGTAGAATTGACATTAAACATCTTATTACTCATGCATGTTTATTCCCAAAACAGTTTATTTTGAATCCCTTATCAAAATATACATACACATGCATACACACATTCTATAACATATCATTAATCCATTTTGACCTTCCACTAACTCAATATCTCAACTTTGGAAACTAATTGGTCAATAAGCAAATGTTTTCCACTTAAAATTTTTTGTTATGCTATTTATATCGCTATCGATCCTTGTCCAAGGATTAAGATGAGTCATCAAAGACGTATTAGATTTATGATGGTTTTGATTCTCATCTATCATTGTAGAATCTTAGATAATTGATTTTTCATGGCATTTTTTGTTGAAATCCAATTTGATAAAACAATTTTGCCACTTCAAGATGGAGGAATTCAATTTTGAGAAAATGATGAAAAAATAATAAATTTACTTGTAAATGAATGATTTATTTCACCGCAATCCTTGCCAATCTTATTAAAGTGAACTAGAACGTTAGAAGGTCAAGATACTATTCACACGTTAGAAAGTGCAACCAATTGTAAGATGCACTAACATTATACTAGCTGCAAATATTCTAGTATGGATCAACCTTTTAACCATTAATGATATCAAGGAAACGAATCGGAAACGTTTGAAGTGATAGACTTCAGTTAGCTTAAAAGATACAATTTCTAGGAAAAACACAAGAAAATGCTTTAAAAGTTTAACAATCCTATAGAAGGTATATTTAAAAATGGGGCTACTGAATTGATTAATATCCAAATTAATAAAATAAATAACCCTAAAGAAGCTTAAATTATGCAATTGATCCATGAAGAGGCATACTTTAAAATAATGACATGCCAATTTCTTATCTATAAATAGGAGGAGAATGGGTTTGAAATATTAACTACAAATAAGAGAAAAATGGGATTGAAATACTATTATAATTGACAATATTTTTTCCAAGTGGCTATTGGATATCACAAGAAACAAGAACATCAAACCAACAATTTTCGATGAATGTCGGATATGGACATGATGGTCTAAATGAAAAAAAAGAGTAACAAAACTTAACCATTAATTACAAAGTAAAAGGTATTTTGACCCACTCTACAATTGCTTCAAGATGTAAGAGTTTTCTACCAAAATGAAATTATAAGATATAAAATGTACAAGTACATAGTACAATTTTCTCGCAAAACCTAGTGTTATACTACTTTTCTTTTATGGGATGTCATAATGCTTGCTTATAATTAATTTGATAACCTCAAAAAGACTAGATTTGAATATGATGAATTTATAACATATTTTTATTGATTCATACATAATGATAAATATTAAAAGTCCCTAAAAAATTTTAATCTTCTTAAGAAAATATTATAAATCCTCATAAGTACTCATTTGCTATAGTGGTTCGTGTATATATACACTGAGGTATGTGGTATAATCAACTTGACAAATACTTACTAAAATAAGGGTATGCGAATACATTTTAAATTAAGAAATCAAAAATTAGGTTTGTAGTTATTGTGGTGTATGTTAATGACTTGAATCACATGGGATTTTCAACAACTCACATGAACAACAAATTATTTGAAATAAAAATCTTGAGAAAATAAAACATTGTCTTAACTTGCAAATAAAAACATTCCAAAATGCAATATTAGTCAACCAACAACATCTACAAAGAAAATCTTGGAATCATTTGCATGTGAAAAAAATTACATCTACAAGTTCCAGCGGTTGTCTGCTTACTTGAAGTAAGAGAAGACCGACGGCAATAGGCGAAGCCTGGGATTCGAATCTGCTCCCGCTCATTCCACAACATTTGATCATTCCCCATACTCGTCCCAATTAAACCTAAGTCATGGGGATATGCATTCCCGCTTCGCATTATGATATTAGAACTGTATCTCGCGCCCCATCTCAACCCGATATAAGCCCCTATTCCTTCCATCCTTGTAATGGGTTTAAGATTGTCCATATCTCCATCCCTGGTGTGTTACAAGAGGAAGATTGCTTCGAAGATCAGAATTGATCGATAAAGATTTGAAGGATCAAGCAAGAAGTCCCTGGAAAAACCAAGATGAAGTCCGGACTAAGACCTTCCCACAGTATAGGGACGTGCGAGACTCCATGAGTCGGGACATGGAGTAGAGTTGACGTGGGGTGCAAGGCAATATGCTAGCGTGGAGGCCAAGGTACTTGGGGAAGTGGCACCTAAGTGATCCCGAGATCATTTAGACAAGTGGATGGGGGACATTATATTAAGTGGATAATGATCAAATCAAGAAGATCGCATCATCTGGTTATCAACTAGGATTGGAATAAAATAAGGATTCCATTCTAAAGAGGATACTTAAGTAAATAAGTTTCCTATTTCAAAGATGATAGCCATAAGGAAAGTTCCGATAATTCAAGGTAGGTTCGGAGCCATATTAGGATAATGTTCCAATCTTATCTAGTCTTCCATATTCGAATAAACAAGGTCAGATATTTGAGACTTTGGAAGATGCTAAATACGGATATTCAAGTGAAGTCCCACGTGCTAAAGGAGTGCAAGAGTGTAGATATCTCTGCTGGGTATTGCACATTAAAAGTCTTTCACCTTTGTTAAAAGTCTTTCACCTTGCAAAGATGATGTTCTTTAATTTCTTCATCTTTATTAATGTAATGGATTGTGTGTACGTCGTAGAGGAGGGGAATTGAGGGAGTTCATTATGAATTCCAATTAGAAGTGACAGTTCAAGAAGGGTCGTGGGTCGAGAGGTAGCCTCTACCACATTAGACTAATTGTAAAACTTGAATCAGGTTATGGAAACTTTAATCAGGCACAACCTTGTGACATAGATAAGTTGTTGAACCACATAAAAATCAGGTGTGCTTTATCTTATTGCAAAATATATCTCATTTTTGGCACACAAAGTTCCATAGGGGGAGTTCGGAGCATAAAGAAAGTACATAGTCCTAACTAAATCCAAGTCCAAACACAGACCAGACCTGAATGCACTTATATTTGTCACTATGTTTTCAATAACCAAACACATGGCTTTTGGCCTTAAAAAAAAAGATATAAACAAAGAATTCTCAAAAAGTTAAAATTCAGGTAGGAGATCAAGATCGAATCTAATATCAAAATAGATATTTCGTCAAAGACTCAAAACCACACCTCAAATAAAAATAAATAAAATCTACAATCATATTAATAAGAGAAAAAATTAGCATAAACAACATGAAGCAGCTAGAAGAAGAAGTGTGCTCTTTTTATTGAATAGCAGATGCCGTATAGATGATTCGAGGACTTTGTGGAACATCTCCTACCACCATCGTGCCCCATAAATCGATCTTAGAAACCAAAACCGCCTAGAGAAATCATGTGTTGTGACTTCACTTGTAAAAGCAACGGTAGCTCTAGAATGAGAAAGGAGGAGAAGAGTGATGACAACCCTAGAATGAAAAAGAAGGAGAAGAATTGTGACAACCTTAAAATAAAAAAGAGGGAGGATCTATATATAAAGGGGTAAAATGATATTTTTCCACTCAGGACAAGGCGGGACAAAATGTTATAAATCCCATACTCGATACAGGTTTTAAAATACCAAACCCAAACTCGTCTCATACCCGTTCTATTAAGGGTAGGTAACCTGAAAAAATTGGGTATTTGTCATTTATAAAGAGGACTATTTCACCCCAAAGATAAAAAAAAGAACTACAATTGGTCAAACATACCTTATCTTGGTGTTATTAGTAAATATCATGATGTTAATTTGGCAAACAATGTTATATCCCTTTGTTTTTGAAAGGAAAATTAATATTATTGATTCAAACTTGCACAAATCAATAACCAAGATACAAATAGCTAAAAACCATACCAGGATGAAACAATAACCGAGTTAATAGTATAATAAATCGCATAAAGAATACAAATTGGACAATATAGTATCAATATATGTACTTTCGCCTTCAACATACCGACAACTATAATTAGATATCTTGACCGATCAGATCCGCGGTATCTAAATCACCCCACACAGATAAAAGCAATAAGACTACTTAACATCACCCAAACGCTGATAAAACGACGACAACACAAAAATCAAGATAAACCCAATCTTTGTGGGAAAACCACTTTATTAAGCAAGAACATGAAAGAAAAAGATGATAAGGATTTTAGACCAAAAATGGCAAAAAAAAATAAAAATCACCTCACCTTACTTGAGGAAAATAGGCTACAAGAGAACATGAAGAGAGAAAGTTATGAGTGAGGCTAGATTTTTATGTGGTTCGACCTTCACTGTTGTTATATCCCATTTAAACCATTCAAAATGAAATATAAATGTGTATGATTAAGGTTAATAAGCCAAACAGTTCCAAGAATTATGTAAATTACTTCTTCATCAAAGATAATGCTTTTAAATTACATTGATGATATTGTTTGTTTTATGCAAATTAAAAAAATTGATGATGTACACGGGATTTATTTTATTTAATAGAATTAGAATCTTTAATTACTTGATAGAACGTTGGATATTTTATGCTTCCTCACAAAGCTTGATCTAAAATATGATATATTTATCGGTTATAAATATCAAGAAAATCAATTAAGTAGACACCTCTTCAAATATTCGAGAATTATATGAACTATCGCTCATCAAAGATAATGTTACCAAGTCCCATGAAAATAAGGTTACATGTATCACAAATTAAAAATATATATATTATAAAAGGTAACAAAACAAAATAGATCTCACTAAATTCTCTCTTATAGTCACAAACTCCCAAAAAAATAAAATGACGTCTCACATATTCAATTAATCTTGTGATGATCTTATATATTTACAAAAGTACCTGATTTAAGTATCTATCGCTTAAAGTGTTAAAGAAAACATACATGTGTCTACAAGAGTTGGAAAATAAAATATGAATATATTATGTTATTTTTCTTTATCTAGGTTTTATTTTACTAGGTTATACTAGAAAACTTCTAAAGTAGACGTTACCTTAATGGTTTAATTATCCAAGAAACAATTCACTGCTCATGGATTAGAGTTTTCCCATTTTCTAAGGTTTTAACGATACAATATGTTTACTTTTATAGTTTTATTTAAAGAGAATTGCATAAAATATGCGAACTCTTTGAAGCAAATATTATTTTATAAATTCAAATACTATGAAATATAATTCACTCTCTTGGTTAGAATCTGATTTTTTCCCATTTCTCCTATTTTTACTCTTACACACCCAAAATTTGATTTCACTGAGGCCATATTTAAGTTGTAAGTTTGACAGGATTAATAAATTAGGGTTGAAATGCACAGTAAAAAAGTTGATGGATTTTCGTGGACATAACCCCATACTTTGATAAAATGGAGATTTTTCACAAAAATTCAATGAGGCCCACCGGGGCCTATACTAGATCTACCCCGCTTATATACAATAACTTTGACCTTTAATTGTAAAAATCCCTATAAATAATGGAAAATGAAATTAGCCTGTTTTTTTATAAATAAAATATTATTGATTCAAATCAGTAATATGATTGATAGAAACGCAAATGCGCTAAAACTATAGAGGATGTCGTACCTATGTTAATAGCATAATAAACTGACTCAAAGCCTACAAATCTCACTATAGTAACTAGTTCTGCAAACATATTGATAATTATAATCTGATTGTTGTCTCATTTGATTGAATATACTTTACTTGTATGAACTGGCTTGTCGCAAAAAGATTACTGAAAAACAAATGCTCTACTAAGACGACTACATGAAAGCAACGCAACAAGAAGACGATGAAATCAAGAAAAACAAAATAAAATTAAGATCTATGTGGAATAACCACTTTATTAAGAAATATGCTGATAGAATGAGGTTGTATGATGAGTAGCTAGAAGAGAAAGTTGAAAAAAAGAGTTATTTTCTTTATTATAACAAATAAATAAATACAAAGAAATGAAATTAGCTTTAAAAGAGAAATTGGTTTAAAAAGGATAAATTCCAAAATATTTCTAAGAATAATCTCTTGCAAAGCAAAATATCCTTGAAAGTGTACAAATAAATATGTGTAAATATGATAACTAAATTCTCACGGTCATTTTGTCCCATCTGTTATAATTATATTTTTTGGGGCAAATTTGTCCACATAATGTCTTTCTTTCTTTTTTTAATACACTTTAGTTTCATATGATAGCAAAACAGCCCACTAAAATTGTCCCTATGCCCTATGTCCTGCTTTGAAATGGTGAACACTCTACCACGTAGCGCTAGGTATGATGAGCCACATAATTCTTTAATCCAGTTTAATATAAAGTACTAATTTTAGAAAAAGATATTACTTTCTTTCAAAATATTCAAACTAATCATTTTGCTTTTAAAAACTCGAATTCACCAAAAAGCCAGAAAATTAACTCCGAAAACTGCATTCACTGGGCGAGGTTTTGAAAATTAACCTAAAACCTAGTTGGCAGAATGTGGTTTAAAAAGCAAAAAGATTACTTTGTGAATATTTTAGTTATGTCGACGTGCGGTGTATTTTTAAATGAATATTTTACGTTAAACTCTTTTTAATCTTCTTTGGATTTTTTTAAGAAAACATAGTTTTGTAAAAAGTTTCGTTTTTGCTGTGTTAATTCTTTTTTTAAAAAAAAAAATAATAAAACAATTATTTTATTTTATTTTTACTTTGCTTTTTCTCCCACCCTTGCCCAAACACAAACTTACAATTTATAAACCCTCAAAACAAATGATACACAAACTGTAAACCTTTTAGTTTTAGAATTTACGCCCAAAGAATCAGAGACACGGAGAGAAATGGTATCCATGATTAAAATAAAATCTTATCTTTGATGCTTCTACCACTTATAGTGTTTTGAAAACGCCTCGCTTTCTACTTTGTTCAATTGCTAGTTTTATGAATATTGTTTGTACTAAATAATATGTTGAGATTTCCTATGGAATGTTACAAAGATCTCATATAGGTACCGCTGAAACATTGCCATTTGTTTCGGCGGCCATCTCATGCAATTTCATTCACTTTTTTTATTTTATTTATTTTTAAATTTTTATATTTGCATTATACTATAATATATTTGTGTACATGGTTTGGTATTAACCTTGTTTAAATTGCTTTCTTGTTATAAAACAAAAAAATTAAACATCAATGTATTAAATTAAAAAAGTAGTAACTAATAAGTCATAAATATCCAAAAGACCAATTCCATGGTTATAGGGTCAATTGTAAACTAACAATTACAATATCACACCCCTTCAAAACCATCCTTCAAACAAAGAAGCCACACCATAAATGCAACAATTTTGTACATGAATAATATATATATATATATATATATATATATATATATATAAGGAAACGATGTTAAGTAATTTCATTGAACATAAAGAAGTAATAGATTATATTGAGAACTAATTCGTGCATCATAGAGGGTTCTTCTGTAAAATTATTAATTTCTTTACATTGAATAGAGCTTATTATATTTTGGATAGCAATTATGTGATTATGAAAATTCATTTCATGTTTATCATGTTTAGTTCATGTGATAAAGCGCTCAACGTTTCAAAAAATGTAGGACATAGGGAAGGAAGGACTGGGAAGCCTGTGAATAGTTTAATACATTGTAATTAAAGTGTTTAATTGTCAAAAAAGATTCGCCTCTAGTATGATTTAATGGGCCCTTAGGTAGGGCGAAGGAGCATGATGACCACTAGGAAATTCATTGAATTTTAGAATTTTTATAAAGAAGGTTTTAGAAATTTTGATCGTTGTTGCCCCCACTAAAAATTCTAAAAAGGTTGTAACCAAAGGTTATGAATTCTGGATACATTTTTATTAGAGGTTGTAACCCCACTGAAGTAAAATCCTGGTTCCACCACTACCCTTAGATATGGCTCAAATGGTAAATTGGTGGGATGTGGGTTTACAATAGCTTCCAAGTTCAAATTTAAGAACAGGATACTAAAAAACAGAATGATTTAATGGTGTTTAGGAGAAGACGAACTCAAATGAGCATCCCGACTAGGTTTGGTTCTCGAGAAATAAGAAGGAAGAAAATCGAGGGAAAGAAAATGAAAGTGAAAGAAAAAGTGACGAAAGGAGAAACATTTAACCCACCAAACAAAACAAAGGTAAATTCAACATGCATATTCCACTCCAGGAATTCACAAAAGAAAAAAAGAAAAAAAGAGACCAAAATGACAACCTCGAAAATCACAACAACTGGGGAATGAAAACTATAAATGGTTGTCATAGTTCACCAAAACAACAGCAAAATACAAAACAACACACTCGAAATAAAAGACTAATTTTAAAGATTTGAATCTTTCGGCTACCGATCGTGTTCAAGAAACTAATCATATGCTAGCTTGATCGGAAGGTGGCTGCAAAGGGTGGCATCGCACGGCACGGCCACTCGCTGTGGTGACTCCGCGGGTGGTCAGATGGCGATCGATGATAACTGGCTGCAGAGCGCTCCTTCCCATACCTGTTATTGTTCAGCCAAACCTTAAAACCCTACGACTAATCCCAACATCAGAACAGAACTTACGAATTTCTTCATCATTATGCCTCGGAGATTTCCACCCTAACCTTTCCGCAAAAGCACTCATCCTTCCTTCGCCTCTTCACGCCTTCGTTTTGGCTTCCGCTCATTGCAGAACTCCGAATCCTCTCAATTCTATCTCATTCTCGTTCAGCGGCGTGGCAGCCGGGCGCGCCTCGCAAATCAGAATAAAAGATGTTATTCGCATCGGAATCGGAGAATGAGCGATCGTGAAAGGGAGGGGCGGAGGTACCAAACTCGTTGTTCCGTCATAGCGATACACCTCCTTCCGGCGGAAGCCGGTGATATCTACAAAGACAAATAAGAGATTCTCAAGGCCCACCCTCCCGCTTTCAAAAAACTCACAACATCCATCAATGGAATAGTACCCCATGGAGGTCGTTGATTATGCATGCATTCCTTGTTTATCCTTCACAATCTCAATGAGATTCACGCTTGATTGCGATACCTACCTCTCACTCCGGCTCCACCAACACTACCAAGACTTCATTCTAAGTCTTGCCATATGGGATGGAAAGAAAGAGTAAGGGGAGGAGGCCATAATTGCTTGTTTGCATGAAGGCCGACGTTTTACCAAAATCATGTTTTGTAAAGCTACAAAGTACTGGTCAAGGGATGCCATTTGCAAGTTTAGGTGAAACCATCGGGCCCCTAGATTTACTAAACCGCCTTTCAAGAGGTCGGTTTTTTCTCGTGCTCGAAACCGTCTCTGTTATAATCCCAAGGTATAGTCTTATATCTTGTAGGATTGATAGAATCGCGCTAGGTCTAGTTATGATATTCATACCAATATGTATAGAAATAGGAAATATATAAGATTAGTAATTATCATAAGTCCATGAGGGAAAACTTATATATGTGATGTTAGGTGTGCTTCCAAAGGTAAAAAACAGGGACGATTATAAGTGAATACGATGGAGAATATTCAATTGGTATGAGACGAGCCTAAAAACAAAATCGCAGTGCCTGAGCCAGTTAGACAATATCATACCAATGTGAAATTGTGCGCAGCCCACAAGTTTCCCAACATGAAAGAATAGGGTAAGGGGACCCTAAGGTCTTCCCTTTTACCCTTGAAATGATCCTCTAGTTTTTTATGTCTTAAACCATCCGTTGTAATCCCGAGGTATAGTCTTATATATTATAGGATTTATAGAATCATGCAAGGTCTAGCTATGATATTCACAATATGGAGAGAAATAGGAAATAAGATTAGTGGGATGATCATAAAGTCCATGAGGGAAAACTCATGTATGTAATGTTAGGTGTGAGTCCAAGGGTTAGAAACAGGACGACAGGAGCTACAATAAGTATGGAGAATTCTATTGGTATGAGACGAGTCCAAAATCATAGTAGCCTCAGGCCCAAGTTAGACAATATCATACCAATGTGGAATTAAAGGGGCAGGCCCACAAGTTTCTCAACATGTAAGAATAGGCTAAGGAGACCCTAAGGTCTTCCCTTTTACCCTTGAAATGATCCTCTAGTTTTTTCTGTGTCTTAAACCGTCCGTTGTAATCTTGAGGTTTAGTCTTATACCTTGTAGAATTGATAGAATCAAGCTAGGTCTAGTTATTGATATTCATTCTAATATGGAGAGAAATAGGAAATAAGATTAGAATGATCATAAGATCATGGGGGAAAACTTATGTATGTAATGTTAGGTATCTGTTAGAAACATGGACAATTATAAGTTAATAAGTATGGAGAATATTCAATTAGTATGACACAAGCCTAAAAACAAAATCGTGGGTCTCAGGCCCAACTTAGATAATATCATACCAATGTAGAATCACGTAAGTGCCCACCGCTTGCCAACATGTAAGAATATAGCTAAGGGGACCCTAAGGTCTTCCTACCCTTGAAATGGTCCTCATTTTTCCGTCTTAAACTGTCATATAATCCCGAGGTATAGTTTTATATTTTGTAGGATTGATAGAATTGTGCAGTCTAGCTATAGATATTCATACAAATATGGAGAGAAATAGGTTAGGATTAATAAATCATAAGGTGCATGAGGGAAAACCTATGTATGTAATGCTAGGTGTGCGTCTAAGGGTTAGAAACAAGGACGATTGTAAGTTAATAAGTATGAAGAATATTGCTAAGGATACCTTGCTGGAGCCCAAAAACAAAACCATGATGGCTTTAGGCCCAAGTTAGAAAATTTTATACTAATGTAGAAATGGTAGATCCGTAAGTTTCCCAACATGTAAGAATAGGCTAAGGGGACCCTAAGGTCTACCCTTTTACCCTTGAAACAATCCTTTAGTTTTTTATGTGTCTTAAACTGTCCGTTATAATCTCGAGATATGGTCTTACATCTGCAGGATTGATAGAACTGCTAGGTCTATGGATATTCATACCAATGTGGAGAGAAATAGGAAGTAAGATTAATAATGGTCATATAAGGTCCATGAGGGAAAAAACTTATGTATGGAATGTTAGGTGTAACCCATAAGAAATATGATCATTATAAGTTAAATAAGTAGGAATAATATTCAATTGGTACGAGGCCTTTTACGAGAGCCCAAAAAACAAAATCATAAGGGCCTCAAGCCCAAGTTAGACAATATCATACCACAAGTTTCCCAACATGTAAGAATAGGCTAAGGGGACCCTAAGATCTTCCCTTTTACCCTTGAAATGATCCTTTAATTTTGAGTAGTTATTCTTATAATCAACTTAATTCTGACTTTTTTTTAATAGAATGTTATGCTTCAAATTGGAGTTTGAAACATTCTAGCACTAAGTGATATGAGCTTAAGTGACTTGAGATGACCATTATTGAGCTCTTAAAATTATGATTTAGCAAGTAAATAGATAGTGGAGGCCTCGATGACATGCGACTATTTTAAATCATTCTTAATGCTTGAAATTGGAGTTTAAGGGCCATTGAGGAGTATTCCAAACACCTAATGGCGATTGTTATTGTGACTTAACACGACCAACTTTAAGATTTACCTATGGAGGTTCAATTAACGAGTATGTGACATTAGTATAGCGTGCCCTCAGAGGTCGAGGTGCCATGCCAGCTAAGCACGCACAGCCGGCATGCTACAGTAGACAGAAGATCCCAGTAACCTCGAGAGGTTTAGGGCCCATCATCCTCCGACATTCACAGTGGGAGGAGATCCGATGGTGGCAAACCATTGGTTCATAAGATGGGAGGTGCTGGAGGCCACTGCATTACCGACACGACCAGATTAGACTAAATGCCAGCCAGAGAATGAGGCCCAAATATGATGGAAATGGGCAAGGACCTCTAGAGACCTTAGAGGGGCCCTTGTATGTGGGTTCTCCCCTAGAGATTAGGGTGAGAATAGGGATGATATGTCGAGGCTGCAATGAGATCTCGACTCTACTCATGGATCCGAGCATTATGGACATGTCGAGTTCGACGTCATCCTCGGGATGGATCAATGACGCTTGCTGTGGTTGTTATCGGGACAGAGCACAGGAGAGTTACCGCCACACGTAGGACGACCGTGTTGTATTTCAAGGGGCAAGACTGGCGGAGTTTGGCCCTACAGACAGTCCCAAGTGTCGTGACGCTAGCTGGTTGGCCTCGCGAGCCTTACCCTAGAAGACGAGGAGAGATCAGACTTGGATCTACCTCGAGTGGTTTGCGAATATGTGGATGTTTTTCCGGATGAGTTACCCGACTAATTTCCACAAAGGTCTCAGAGACTTCTAAGATCAGGTTACACCCCGGGTACTTCACCCATCTCTATGACCCGCACATAGGATGGCACCCGGGCTTGAGCTGGGTAGAACTCGGTGAGTCCAACCACAGAGCCACTGGACAAGGGGTTCATGAGACCGAGCACTTCGCCATGGGGCGCTCCTGGCCCTGGTTTGGCGGCAGTTAGGGCAAGACCCTTCGACCCGCATCGGACATACAGATTCGAGAATGGGCCAAGTTGTCCATTCGGGGGGCAGGATTGTGAGATTTCACCTAGGACATGGACTCCATGGTCAGGCGGCCCCGACCATAGAGAGAGATTGAGGATACTTGGAACACTCGATACGCGTTGGTAGCAAGAGGGAGGATCACTTCTTCTAGTTCAAAGAGGCGTAAGACTGGCTTCACACTAGTTTAAATTAGGCTGTGGATTACATGAATGACTCGGATCGCCCTGCAGACGTGGATCCACGACTTTATCAATGCAACCCAGCAGAATGAGACGTGAGAGTATATCGCAATTCATTCCTCCTCCACACCCTAGTGAGGGTTGGGGAGGAACCAAGCCAGTTTTTCAGTATATACAAGCACTCCCAAAGAACAATACGTATACAGCCGCAGGGGCCGTAGTGTGGGCCAAAGTCAGGGACATTAGAGTTGGGCGCGAGGAAGGTGTGGTGGACCTTAGGTGGTAGACCCATTAGTTGTTGATGCCGCTTGACATGTGGATGAGTTGACAACCATCGGGTTGTCGCACCGAGACCCAGCCGTTGTCATACTCGACACGGCATTGATTTGGGCGGAGGTTAAGGCCTTTAAAGGTTTCAAGTATAGATGTTCTTCCCAGTGTGTGGTGAGCGACCTGGAGGGTCGAGATATGGAGTGAGTTATCCCAAGATTCTGCCTGGTGGAACCCGGATCGGGTGTCACAGATGACATTATTGGGCGCTCATGTGCACGTGACATTAAGGCCGAGTCGGGTGTGGGTGTACTGTGATATCATTCACCACTCTTGGTGATGTGGGTTGAGTTTGTCTTTAGGGACTAGTTCCGAAGACTCATGGGCCGATTCGCGAATGAAAAGTAATTGTGAGTGTGTCAAGTAAAGTGCAGGGTCGCATCCCCTAAGGTGAAGCCTGGTTGGTGCGGCTGAGAGACTGCAAGTCCCAAGGTCCTGTAAGTGGGGTAAGAGACCGAGGAGATATTCGAAATTCAGGTGGTGAACGAAAGAGGCTCAAGTGTGTCGAAGATGGTGGTCGCCGAGATGAAAACACACGGACATGGCTATCACGTTGCACTTAGAGTTGAGGATAGGGGAGCCTTCCGCACTCAGGTTTTGATACCCATTGGAAATTGCATTGCGTGGTCGAGTCGGTAAGTGACTCGGTATACTCTGGATGTCATTCATGACATGGACTAAAGCCGACGGCCCATTGCCGTTGATTCGCACTGGGAAGGTCGAGTTTACAACGCCTAAGTAAGGGTTGTGTAGGGGGTTAGGTGTGTAAGGAATTATATATTAGTATTATACATGCTTTGAGCATGTCCTGGTCATAAGGGTAGAGGATTAATCGCTTCTTATGGAATTCCGCCTGGCCAACAACAAGCATTTCATATACCTGATGGCAACTGTGAGGCATTGTATGGGAGGCCATGTAGGTCACCTAAGTTAGGATGGACCGAGGAGAGATCCATCACGGTCCTCGCCTTTGATCTGGCACACTCCGAGAAGAGCTTGATACGCATTAACGCCTTCTCTCACTACCAGCCAGAGAAGAGCTATGTCGAGCAAAGCGACGCTTCTAATTTAGAGTTCGAGTCAGCATCGCCATTCAAGGTGATGTCAAGAAAGGAGTGCGATTAGTTCAAGAGCGCTGGAAGCTATCGCCGAGTTTATCGGGGCCTTCGAGATAATCGAGAGGGTAGGCACAATTGCATACCTAAGAAGGCACCAAAGATGTCGTGTTCACGAGGAATTTCACGTTCCATGCTCTGACATGTATACTCCGCATCCAGCCATGTGGTGGATTGGGGATGATTGAGGTTGACATCCTGGACCTTGAGGAGGACCAGCATTTTGATAGCCGCGATCAAGTTTTGGCGACGCAAGACCGTGAGGCTAGTGAAGGTACCATGGAGACACTCCGCTGAGTGAGGAGTTCACGTGGGAGCGAGGACACGATGCGGGCCACCTATCCCTTCTTGTTTAGGGATGAAGGTATGTGGTTTAGTTGTTTAGCATTTAAATGACTAGTTTACATGCATGGTAGAGTGCACGTTGCACATGCATATGAGTGATTGTGATTGTCCTGAATTTCGGGACTAAATTCCTTTTAAGGAGGGGAGAATGTGAGACCCGAGAAATTCCAATTTATAGAAAAATGGCAAAATCGTACTTTACTATAAAATTGTAATTTCGTTAAAAAAGCCGTAATTTATCTCTAGATCTGACAGACAAACAGATTTCACAAGTGAATCATCTCAAAATCTGAAGGCACGTAAATTCGCATGATCTTGGCATACTGAGTTGGCATCGCTGAGGCATCGCGCCGTGCCGTGAAAAGATTTTCGATGCGACGAAGTCACACATAACAAGTACTCATGTACCATAAGTGGTGCGAGTAGAAATAATGAAATGGATTGTGCCGAAATAGTGCCGAATATCAACCGTGGAAGTTCAGGACGAAATGGTCATTTTTAAACACTAAGTTACTAAAGACAAAGGTGCTACAGCACTATCTCCACAAATTCAAAGGCCAAACGAAATGAAGGAAGGGGGATGCAAAGAAATGGGAGAAACAAAATGGTGGCCCCAGAGAGAGAGTCTCCGACTTCCTCAGAAACACACGATCCGACCACCGTCTACGCCGGGCCGAGAAGGAAAACGCCTCGACGCTGAGCAGCTACGCCGTGGACTCCGGCTTTAGAGTCTTCTGACAAACTCCGAGTAGGGGTTTCTCCCTACTTGAGTTTTATTCCTATTTTAAGTGTTTTGTCAATGTTTGAGTCGAATGAGGCCGTGAGGGGCAGTCTGATCGGTCCCAAACCTTGGGACCGAATTGATATAATTTTTGAAACAAAGATTGGAGCAGCCGTGTGTGGGTACGGGCTGTTGGGTGCATTTTGTGATAATTTGTGCATTAAATGTTTTCTTGATATGCATCACGGACAATTCATGGGTTCACTATAAACCGCTGACTGAGCAGTGTTGGAACCGTAAACCCTGTGGTTTTACTGTCTTCTAGGAATATAAATACGAAAAATATATTTTTGTGTGAATATGTGTTCGCCGAAAGGATTTAAATTAAATTGCTCGTGTTTGATCATTAGCCCAAGTGAGCTAATTTTGATGTATGAGTTGTAAAATTACAACATGATCAGGTGATTTGAATTATGGCATATTCATGTTTATATATTTGTATGTGATTAGACCGTATTGAACTGCATATGCATTCCATATGCAATCGGAACACCCTAAGATTATAGGAGGAGTGCATGAGATGAGTCTAGAGAAAACGGTTCGAGGGTTGTCTGGAAACACACCATTCCGGGAGGGTAGTCCAAACTCCAAATATCAATCGTCTGAGCGGCCCAACTGGAGCATTCACGAGGGTAGTCCACAAACAAATAATATATCAATCGTCGAGCGGCCCAATTGATATATATATACATCGGAGGGTCAGCCCACAAATAAACAAATTAATAATTTCATATCGAGGCTTAGGCGAGTGTGAAAGTGCCGGTGAGGACTCCTGGATCCGGGAAGCTGGTCAGTGTAGACATTCAAGTAGGATCATGCATTTGCTTGAATGTGTGTTTAATTGAACATCAGACCGCACTTTAGGTGGTGAGCAGCCCACTAGGGCGATTCTCCCATCGAGCATTAGCTCACCCCGTCGTGGGACCCCCTTTATTAAGGTGTACAGTGAGCGGGCGAGGAGACTACCGTCCAGAGTACTGAAGTTCTAGAAGAAAGCCAATGTGGCTGTGGTTTACATATGTATTAGAATTCAGTGAGCAAATATGTTGTATAAGAGTAAATATTTGAAACTCTTAGAACTATTGGATATAGTTGATTCATTGTTGGTATGTTTTTATGCATATCGTAGTATGGGCCCAAGAGGCCGCTTTTACTCGCGTCAGATTACCGGACCGTCGACGTATATGTATCAGATTCAGAGCTCTCCGCACAAAGAGACTCGCCCGCTTAGCGTTGGCGCCGGGTAACCACATCCACTTGTATTCCGCGCTGAGGTAGTCAATGCACTGCATCTGGGGCGCCACGCGCGAGACCCATGAGTCGGGAAATGCGGGAGTAGAGTCGACGCGGTGCAAAGGCACATGCTAGCGTGGAGGCCAAGGTACTCGGGGAGCAAGTAACCTGCGATCCCGAGATCACGACATCGCGGATAAACATCATTTAAGCAAGTGGATAATGATCAAATCAAGAAGATCGGATCATCTAAGCTATCAAACCAGAATTGGAATCAAATAAGGATTCCATTCTAAAGAGGATACTTAAGCAGCAAGTTTCCTATTTCAGACAGAAGCTGGCTAAGTTCCATTACTCCATATAGGTTTGAGTCACAGATAATTGACCTTATCTAGTCTTCCATATATTCGAATAAAAAAACAAGGCTGTATATTTGGAGACTGAAGATGCTAAACATGACATTCGATAAAGTCCCTGACGTGCAAAGGAGGCAGTTTTAGGATATTCTCCGAGGTATTGCACACATTAAAAGTCTTTCACCTTGTTAAAAGTCTTTCACCTTTCGTGAAAGACGACGTTTCTTAATTTCTTCATCTTTTATTAATGAATGTGACAGGTGCGTAATGCTGTAGAGAGGGAATTGAGGAGTTTCCATTATAATTCACCAGAAGATTAGGTTTAAGGGCTGAGGGGTCGGTGAGGTCTCGCATCACATTAGACTAATTGTAAACCTTGAATCAGTTAGTGGAAATCCTGAATCGAACCGACATGATGCTTTGTTAACCACGGTACCGTGCGTTTTATCTTGTCAAAATATATCTACTTTGGCACTACTAAACCATGAGAGTCGACGGTAGTAGCATGAATCCCACCAACCAAGTCCTACATGATCGATTCGAACATCGAGATTGTCATCAAAGTTTAACAACCAAACATATTTATTTAAAAAAGATATAAAACGAATAATCTCAAAGGTTAAAATCTATGGTAGAGATCATTATTCAACTAATATCGCATTATTGATTTGTCGTGATTCAAAACCATCCAATAAAATAAAATTATAACCATTAAGAGAAAAATGGTATGTAATTTCAACGACAGTTAAACAGAATAAATAAGGAATATTAATACGACGCTATTAAGATTCTGGCGACTGATAAATCACTGACCTTCTTCAACGATCGCCTATAACTGAATTTTAGAAACAAAAACACAGAACCTGCTGTGGACTCACTGCAAAAGAACATGTGTCAGAATGAGAAAGGAGAGAAGAGTGGATGACAACTTTTGAACGAAAGAAGAAGAATTCAGACAACCTTACAAACAAAGAGGAGTGATTCATATAGCAAAGTGTGTAAACGATATTTTTTCCAATCAAAGATACGGATAAAATAAAGATAAATCCCATCAATATAAGTCTTAAATGTCAAACCAAACTGCCTCACACCCGTCTTCATTAAGGGTAGGGTAACCCAGTGCACCGTATCACATTTTTATAACTGGTCACCCCAAAGATAAAAAAAGAACTACAATTGGTCCAAATACCTTATCTCGTGTTATTAGTAAATATCAATGACGCAATTATAAACAATGTTATATCCCTGTTTTTTTAAAGAAAATTAATATTATTGATTCAAACTTGCAATAAACCAACAGATCCAAGATACAAATAGTTAAAAACCATAAAGGTGATGAAAAAATTACCTAGGTTAATAGTATAATAAATTGCATAAAGAATACAAATTTGATAATATAGTGACTAGAATATATGACTCAGCTTCTTCAAATATACTCACAACTATAATTAGATACTTGACCGATCGATCCGCTTTGCATATCTAAATCACCCCACATAGATAAAATGCTAATAAGATCACTAACATCACCAAACTGATAAACCATCTACAAACACAAAAAACTAAGATAAACTAAATCTTTGTGGAAAACCACTTTATTAAGCAAGAACATGAAAGAAAAAAGATGCAAGAGCAAGGATTTTAGACCTAAAATGGCAAAAAAAAATCACCTCACCTTGAGGAAGAGGCTACAAGAGGAACATGAAGAGAGAGAAAAGCAGGAGGCAATAGTTTGGTGTGTTTGAATCACCACATGGTATCCCCATTTAAACCATTCAAAATTAAAATATAAATGTGTATGATTAAGGTTAATAAGCTAAATATCTGCAATTATGTACCATCATCAAAGGATAATGCTTTTAAATTACACGAGACATATTGTTTGTTTTATACAAATTAAAAAAAATTTGATGACGTATTAATTCGGATTTATTTTATTTAATAGAATTAGAATCTCAATTACTTGGATATGAATGTTGGATATTTTATAAGCTCCTCACAAAGCTTGATCTAAAATATGATATGTATTTACTCGGTTATAAATATCATGAAAATCACCTTAAGTAGACAATGATATCCACCTCTTCAAATATTCGAGAATTATATGAATCATCGCTCATCATGATAATGCTACTGTCCCTGAAATATGTTACATGTATATCAGTAAATTAAAAATATATATATATATTATAAAAGGTAATGAAACAAAATAGATCTCACTAAATTCTCTTATATCACACAAACTCCAAAAATAAAAGTGATTGCTCCTATGGTTGTTCAATGACCTTTAGATATCTGGTATATATTTACAAAAGTAATCAGATGGCATCTATCGGGCTGAAGTTGAAGAAAACATACATGTGTCTACAAGAGTTGAAAACAAAAATGAAGGAATATATTATGTTATTTTTCTTTATCTAGGTTTTATTTACTTGAAGGCATTAAAAAATTCAAAGAGACTACCTAATGGTTTAATTATCCAAGAAATAATTCAACTGCTCATGGATTAGAGTTTTTCCATTTTTCTAAGGTTTTTAACGGAGCAATATGTTTACTTTTATAGTTTTATTTAAAGAGGAATTGCCTAAAATATGCTAACTCTTTGAAGCTAAATATATTTCTATAAATTCAAATACTAGTGAAATATAATTCACTTTGGTTAGAATTGCTTTCCCTCACTTCTCCCTATTTTACTCTTACACACCAAAATTTGACTGGGCTGAGGCCATATTTAAGCTGTAAGTTGACAAAGATTACCAAATTAAGCCAGCCTTTTCACAGCAAAGTCGATGATTTTCAGGACATAACCCTCACTTTTGATAAAATGAGATTTTTTCACAAAAATTCAATGAGGCCCATCGCATACTAGGATCTACCCCGCTTATATACAATAACTTTGACTTTAATTAAAAATCCCTATAAATAATGGGAAAATGAAATTAGCCTCTTTTTTTTTATAAATAAAATATTATTATTGATTCAAACTAGTAATACATTGATAGAAACGCAAATGCGCTAAAAACTATAGAGGATGAAACAACACCTATGTTAATAGCATAATAAATCGACTCAAAGCCTATAAATTTGATAATTATAGTAACCACTCGCAACATATCGACAATTATAACTGGACGTTGTCTCTATTTGATTGAATATACTTTACTTGTATGAATCAGCTTGTCGAAAAAGACGAAACAAAATGTCGAATAAGACGCACGCACATGAAAGCAAACGCGCAAATGCTAAGACAATGAAATCATGAAAACAAAATAAAACAATATCTATGCTGAATAACCACTTTTATTAAGAAATATGCCGGAGAATGAGGTTGGGGATGATGAGTAGCCAGAAGAGAAAGTTGAAAAAAAGAGGTTATAGGATTGTTTCTTCTTTATTATAAATAAATAAATAAATACAAAGAAATGAAATTAGCTTTAAAAAGAGAGAAATTGGTTTAAAAAGGATAAATTCCAAAAATATTTCTAAGAATAATCTCTTGCAAAAGTAAAATATCCTTGAAAGTGTAACATGATAACTAAATTCCTCACGGTCATTTTGTCCCATCTCCATGTTATAATTATATTTTTTGGGGCAAATTTGTCCACATAATGTCTTTTTTTTTTTTTTTAATACACTTTAGTTTCATGATAGTAAATTGTTCCCATTAAAATTGTCCCTATGCCCTATGTCTGTTTGAAATGGTGAACACTCTACCAAGAGCTAGGTATGATGAGCCACATGTTCTTTTAACCGAAGCCTAATATAAAAGTAATTAATTTTTAGAAAAATGAGACATATAGACTTATTTTCAAAATATTCATAAAACTAATCTTTTTGCTTAAAACCTAATTCACTGTGTGCACGCTTTTGAAAATTAACTCGAAACTATTCACTAAATGAGGTTTTGAAAATTAACCTTAAAACCGTAGTTGGTGAATGTGGTTTTAAAAAGCAAAAAGATTACTTTTGTGAATATTTTGAAAAGAAGTCGACGTGTGTATTTTTTTTTAAATGAATTATTTTTACATTAAACTCTTTTAATCCTCTATTTTTGGATTTTTTTAAGAAAATGATTAGTTTTGTAAAAAAGTTTTGTTTTTGCCAGGTTAATTCTTTTTTTTTTTAAAAAATATAATGAAAAAACACCATTTTATTTTATTTTACTTTGCTTTTTCTCCCAAATTCCTTTTGCCCAAACACAACTCTACACTAACCCTCAAAACAATGATACAAACTGTAAACTCCTTTAGTTTTAATCACGACCAAAGAATCAGAGAGATGTAGAGAGAGAGAAATGGTATCCATGATTAAAATAAAATCTTATCTTGATGTTTACCACTTATAGTGTTTGGAAAACGCCTCGCTTTTCTACTTTGTCTAATTGCTAGTTTTTTGGTTATTTGTTTGTAATGAAATAATATGTTGGAGGATTTCTATGAATGTTACAAAGATCTTCATAGGCACGCAGCATTGCCACTTGTTTCAAGTGTCATCTCATGCAATTTCATTCACTTTTTTTTATTTTATTTATTTTTAAATTTTTATATTTGCATTATGCTATAATATATTTGTACATGGTTTGGTATTAACCTTGTTTAAATTGCTTTCTTGTTGTTATAAAAAACAAAAAATTAAACATCAATGTATTAAATTAAAAAGTAGTAACTAATAAGTCATAACATCCAAAGACTTAATTCCATGGTTATAGGTTTTGAATTTAGAACTAACAATTACAATATCACAATCTCTTCTGATCTCTATTCTCCAATTCCTAAATAGCTAGCTAGTAATCTTAATTGATCATGTGGGATTAACAAAAATTAAGAATCTTAATTGATGTAATCAACCAAAAACCAATTCTTCAAACAAAGTTAGCCACACCATAATGCAACAATTTTGTACATGAATAAATATATATATATATATATGAAACTATGTTTTAAGTAATTTTCATTGTACATAAAGAAGTAATAGGATGAGGATGAGAACTAATTTAAAATTCAAGCAGAGGTTCTTCAAAATTATTAATTTCTTTACATTGAATAGAGCTTATTATATTTTGGATAGAAATTATGGATTATGAAAATTCATTTCCATGTTTATCATGTTTAGTTCATGGATAAAGCCATCAACGTTCAAAAAAATGCAGGACATAGGGAAGGTGAGGGATCTCAAGTTCGAGTTTCAAAGTGGTGAATAGTTTACTACATTGTAATTAAAAGGTTAATTGTCAAAAAAAGATTCAAGCTCTAGTATGATTTGAACGGGCCCTTAGGTAAAATATGACACGATGACCACTTAGAGAATTTCCCTATTGAATTTAGAATTTTTTATGCAAGAAGGTTTTAGAAATTTTGATCGTTGTTGCCCCCACTAAAAATTAAAAAAGTTAAACCAAAGGTTATGAATTCGGGATACACTTTTATTAGAGGCTGTAACCCCACTGGCAAATCCTCGGTTCCACCACTACCCTTAGATATGGCTCAAAATGGTAAATCAGGATGTGGGCTTACAATAGATTCTAAGTTCAAATTTAAGAACAGATACTAAAAACAGAATGATTTAATGGTGTTTAGGAGAAGACGAACTCAAATGAGCATCCCGACTATGTTTGGTTCTCGAGAAATAAGAAGGAAGAAAATCGAGGGAAAGAAAATGAAAGTGAAAGAAAAAGTGACGAAAGGAGAAAACATTTAACCCAATTCAAACAAAACAAAGGTAAACGAACATGCATATTCCACCTAGGAATTCACAAAAAAAGAAAAAAAAGAAAAAAAAAGAGACCAAAAATGACAACCTCGAAAATCACAACAAATCTCAAATGAAGAACCATAAATGGTCGCCATAGTTCACCAAAACAGTAACAAAGAAAATAAAAACAAAACACTAAATAAAAGACTAATTTTTAAAGATTTCAATTCTTTTCGCAGCTAATGATCAAAGTTCAAGAAACTAATCATATGCCAGCTTGATCGGAAGGGTGGTTGCAAGGGTGGCATCAAAGGGCGCATTTACGACAGTCAGGGGGCAGGACGGTGGCGTCGCGGATGGCTGACTGGATGATGATAACGGCGTAGAGCAAATTTTCCTTCCCATACCGTTATTGTTCAACTAAACCTTAAAACCCTACCACCAATCCCAACACCAGAATGTAACTTACGACTTCTTCATCATTATGCCCCTGGGAGATTCCAATTCTAACCTTCCGCAAAAGCACTCATCCTCTCCTTCCGCCCTTCGTCACTTCGCTCTCGCTTCTTCCTCCGCTCCACTCGCACCCGGAACTCTCCGACCCCATCCATTCGGGTTCAAGTGCGCTAGCCGCATCCTCAAATTGTAACAAAAGATGTTATTCCCAAGATCTGAATTCCGAGAAGGAGCGATCGTAAAGGTGGTGGGAGGTACTAAACTCTATTGTTCCATTATGGAAGAGCACCTCCTTCCTGGAAGCCCTGACATTCTACAAGCAGCACAATAAGAGATTCCCGTCCCCGCCTTCAAAACCTCACAATATCCATCAATGGAATAGTACCCCATGGAGGTCATGGATTACATGCATTCCCTTATATCTCGCTAATCCTTACCGAGAGGATTCATGCTTGATTTGTGATGGCTCACTCACTCCCTATTCCACTGAACAATTACTACAAGACTTCATTCTAAGTCTTGCCATGGGATGGAAAGAAAGAGTAAGGGAGGAGGCTATAATTGCTTGTTTGCATGAAGGTTTGATGGTTTTTACCAAAATCATGTTTAGTAAAGCTACAAGTGTCAATTAAGGGATGCCATTTGTGAAGTTTAGGTAGAAACCATTGGGCCCCTAGATTTACCGAAACCGCCGCCGGTTTTTTGTGTCGAAACCGTCTCTACAGGTAATCCCAAGGTAGTCTTATATCTTGTAGGATTGATAGAATCGCGCTAGGTCTAGTTATGATATTCATACCAATATGGATAGAAATAGGAAATATATAAGATTAGTAATTATCATAAGTCCATGAGGGAAAACTTATATATGTGATGTTAGGTGTGCTTCCAAATGTAAAAAACAGGGACGATTATAAGTTAATACGATGAAGAATATTCAATTGGTATGAGACGAGCCTAAAAACAAAATCGTAGTGCCTCGTGCCAGTTAGACAATATCATACCAATGTGAAATTAAAGGGGCAGGCCCACAAGTTTCTCTAACATGAAAGAATGTGTGCGGGACCCTAAGGTCTTCCCTTTTACCCTTGAAACGACCCTTCGGCTTTTTAAGGCCTAAACCATCCGTTGTAATCCCGAGGTATAGTCTTATATATTATAGACTTATAGAATCATGCAAGGTCTAGCTATGGATATTCATACTAATATGGAGAGAAATAGGAAATAAGATTAGTAATGATCATAAAGTCCATGAGGGAAAACTCATGTATGTAATGTTAGGTCTGAGTCCAAGGGTTAGAAACAGGGATGATTATAAGCTAATAAGTATGGAGAATATTCGATTGGTATGTGACGAACCTAAAAACAAAATCATAGTAGCCTCAGCTCCGCTAGACAATATCATACCAATGTGGAATTAAAGGGCACTCCACAAGTTTCAACATAAGAATAGGCTAAGGAGACCCTAAGGTCTTCCCTTTTTACCCTCAAGTGATCCTCTAGTTTTTCCGTGTCTTAAACCGGGTCTGCTGTAATCTTGAGGTTTAGTCTTATACCTTGTAGAATTGATAGAATCAGGCTAGGTCTAGTTATTGATATTCATTCCAATATGGAGAGAAATAGGAAGTAAGATTAGAATGATCATAAGATCATGGGGGAAAACTTATGTATGTAATGTTAGGTAAAGGCCCAAGGGTTAGAAACATGGACAATTATAAGTTAATAAGTATGGAGAATATTCAATTAGTATGACACAAGCCTAAAAACAAAATCGTGGGTCTCAGGCCCAACTTAGATAATATCATACCAATGTAGAATTGAAGGGGCAAGCCTACCGCTTGCTAACATGTAAGAATAGCCAAGGGGACCCTAAGGTCTTCCTTTTACCCTCGAAATGGTCCTCTCTATTTTTTCCTGTCTAGTAAATGATAATTTCCCTACATGGGTTACTTCCCCACCTAAGTGCACATGTCATGGCAAACAATCACACTTCAGCAAATACATGATCTCACTTGAATGTCTACGCCCAATCCCATGTCCTCGAATCTCACCGATTCTTCACACACGCCTAAGCCAAATGCGAAAGAAAATACAATTTTCAAAACAAAAGGTTTTTGTTCAAACACACTACCGAGTTTCGTAAATATATCGATCACTCCTCCGAGGTGAATTACCGATCATTTTCCTCACTGGGCCATGGGTCCGCCTTCTCGAGATGAACTGCTTGACTACTCTCCAAGGCAATTCCTTCGAAAATCTTCCTCAAATTCCTTTCACAACCATTTTCACTTTTCTTTTCATTTTCGTGTCATGCACTCACACCTATCATTCTAGGGTGCCCCGGTGCATATGGAATGCATTATGCCAATTCCAAACAATTCATGCTAATACATTTACATTCATATATTAACACAATTAACTAACATAAATCATGTTATTCAATTTACAAATAATAAATACCAAAATTAGCTCACGGGTTACTAACAAATCAAGCAATTCATTTTGAATCACCCAAACCGCTCAAAAATCACACAAAAATTCATGTGAACCGTGAAACCCTCGGGTCGGCAATCGTTTCACGCCATGGCCAAGTAGGGGGATTTCTTCACTCCTGGCTCAAAGATTTTGAGAATGATAACACGAATTACGCCGTGCCTTAAATAAATTTCCATCCATAAAATAGCTCTTACCAAAGAATAAACTAAGTAGGAAAAGATCCCTACCTCGAGCTGTTGAACTCCACAAACTGGCGCCCACGCAGCCCTTGTCGCGTAGAACAACTTTGCTTCTTGCTTCGAAGAGAACCGACGGTCTGAACGCCAAGAAATCTAGAGAGAAGTAGCTATTTCTCTCTCTAAAACTGAAATCCACACCTCACTTCACGATTTCTTCCAATTTGAAGACTATTTCTTTTTGTCTTATTCATTTTAACTTTTCAAAATTTCCATCCTTTGTCTCCATTATTTGATTTTTTGACATGACTTAATCTAAGCCATTCATCTCCATCATCTCACTAATCATGCAACATGTGTCACATGGGTACATGTAGTAGGTGACTTTTGTCACATCACACAAGTTCCCTACAAGTCGCTTTCTTTAGGCACCCGACTGCCGGTGCCTCGAAAAACGTGAAATTCTGATTGTCTCGAAATTCGACGAAATTTGACGTGGTAGCTAGATTTCGCGAGACGACGGTGAAGTCCGTTTCGTCATCCGATATCTAGAAAAATTTCGGATTTTGACCGAAATTACAATTTTACCCTTTTTCCATAAAATTTGAATTTTCCCAGGTTTTACATTCTCCCCTCCTTAAAAAGAATTTTGTCCCGAAATTCTGGATAATCACAACAACTCACATGCATATGCAACGTGCACTATACCATGCATGTAAACTAGTCATTTAAGTATTAAACGATCAAACCACGTACCTTCATTCCTAAACAAGAAGGGATAGGTGGCCCACATCGTGTCCTCGCGCTCCCACGTTGATTCCTCCACTTCACGGTGCCGCCATAGCACCCTCACTAGCCTCACGATCTTGCGTCGCAAAACCTAATTTCAGCTATCCATAATGCACATTGGTCCCTCATCGAAGGTCCCATCCGTGTTAACCTCAATCTCTCCCCAATCCACTAGATGAGTCGGATCTATGTATCCCAGCATGGAGAGATGAATTGTGACACCTAACATGTCAAGGTGAAGCTAACTGCTTATAGTGTCACCTCTGGAGTATCTTGAAGGGTCCAATGAACTTTGGCGATAGCTTCCCGCGGGCCAATAACCCGACCACTCTCCTTAGGCATCACCTTTAAGAAGACGTGATTCCAACCTCGACCTCTAAGGGTCGACGCCGCACACGCATAGCTCTTCGCCTGCTTCGGAATTGTGAGAAGACGCCTCATGTATCAAGCTCACCTCTCGGAGGTGTCTCGATCGATCAGACCATGATGAGCTCTCTCCCACCTCGGTCCAACATATCGCGATTCGCATAGCCTCCCATACAATGCCTCATATGGTGCCATCTCGTATACTACCGATAACTCGTTGTTGTAGGAGAATTCCACTATGGGCAAATGTTTTCCCAAACTACCCTTATGATCCCGATCGCATGCTCATGCATAGTCCTCTAACACTGTATGGTCCTCTCTAACCGACCATCCGGTCCGTTGTGGAAGGCTGATGGTCAACTGCAGCCAATAGCCTTTGGAAACTCTTCCAAAACTGCATCAGAACCTCGTCTCTATCCAACACTATGGATACTAGTACTCATGCTGACTATCTCACATACAAACCGTGAGAATCTCTCCAATGTGAAGGCTCACCAACACCTGCTAGAAAATGTCGATTTTATGAGCCTGGCCCACTATCACCCATACCGCATCATGTCCTTGCGGTGTCCATGGCAAGTGGATCACAAAAAACCATTGTGACGCGCTCCCACTCCACTTAGCCACCTCCAATGGTCAAGTAGCCCCGCCGACTTTAGTGCTCAAATTTTTAACCTCGGGCCGACACATGAGGCGTTGTCGAACAAAGTCCCCGGCGGTCTCTTCGTCTGGCCCAATAGTATTGGCGACGTAAGCTCCAGTACATTTCTGCCACCTGATGCACAACAAATCGAGATGGAAACTCCCCGAGAATCTCCTCCCTCAAATCTGGCCATCCGGGAACCACTACCCGTCCTCTATAATCGAAGATCGCTGATCCGCGCTGGATTCGCCTGTACCACCGTACCCGACCGTACTCCCGGTCCCTAATGTACACTATCTCCGCTTCCTGTCCCCGAGACTCGATCACTCTACTCAAAAGAGACGGTGTAGCTACTAAACTCCCCATCGTACTTAAGCTCGCCGCGATATCAGAGCCCAACCGTCTCACGCCTCGAGCATCCTCCATTCTCTGAAGCTATACTAGCTAATGCTCCTCGTGACTTTCGACTGAAGATACCAATTACATTTGCCTTAATAGGATGGTACGCAAAGTGAAGTCATAACTCTAGGAACTCCATCCATCTCGTGTTGCCCGCGTTGAGGTCTCGGGCCGCTGCGGAAGATACTTCCACTTTCTTATGGTCCGAGTACACCGAATCGTTTCGCTATAAATAGTGGCGCCACCTTCAAGGCGAAGATCACACGCTAACTCCATGTCTCGTGTGGGTAATTCATTAAGGATTTTTCAACCTGACAGAACTATACACACCCTCCTGATCGCATCAAAACACATCCCAGTCCGGCCCTTGAGGCATCACAATACATTATGTACCCCTGTCCCCTGTCCGGGACTATCAAGATAGGAGCAGTAGTGAGCCTCCTCTTCAATTCCTGGAATGCCTCCTCGCATCGATCATCCCAATCAAACTTGACCTCATTTTGGGTCAATCTCGTCATAGGTGCTGCTAATTTGGAGAAATCCTCAATGAATCTCTTGTAGTACCCAGCCAATCCCAAGAAACTACGTATCTCGAAGATTGACTTCGCCTCCTAACTCGATCACGCCTGACCTTCTCTCGGGTCCACTGGACACGCCCGACGTCGACACCACGTGTCCCAATAATCCCACTCAATAAGCCAAAACTCGTGACCATCAATTGCGTATACCGATGATCTCTCAAGAATCGTAAATAATCCCTGGCGATACCATGTTCCCTCTGGATCGAATAGATCAAGATGTCAATGACGAAGACCACGACAAACTGATCCAAATAGGTTGGAATACCCTATGCATGAGGTCCATGAATGCTACCGCACATCATTAATCCAAAGGCATCACCAATCAAAGTTCCATAACGTGTTCTAAACGCCGCCTTAGGGATATCCGCCTCCTAACCCTCTCGTTGATGGTAAATCCGCAGGAAGGTCTATCTTGGAGTATACTCAAGGCCTTCCTAAATCGACGAACAAATCGCCAATCCCCAAGAATGGGTACCGATTCTCGACCGTAATCTGCTCAACTTCGTAATCACGTACAACCAAGGGTCTGATCCTTCTTCGCAGAAATAACCTGGAGTGCCCCATGGTGAAGTGTCACCTAATGAACCCTCATTCAAAGAATCCCTCGTAGCCGGACTCGAAGTTCTTACAACTCAACTAGTGCCATCCTATGTGAGTCATAGAGACGGGTGAAGTACCAGGTAACTGGCGTCTACACTCCCATGGAGGTAACCTGCATTCATCCAAAAATCCTCATACTCACTCCGACCACTCGAGGTAGATCTAAGTCCCGTCTCAATTGTCCTCTAGGTAAGGCTTGCTAGCCAACCCGGCAACTGTCCTTAACACCTGGACTCGTACACCGTATGGGGAAAATATCATGCCGTCCTCCTAAATACAACATGAGTACTGTCTCCGCGCAGCTGTGAACCTCCCACGCCTCATAATTGATGACGACTCAAGTCGTCACCAATCCATCCCCACGATCGCCGGACTCGACATATGTTCATGACCCTAGGTCCACCGTGAGTAGAACCCTAGATCTCTAACCTCAACCACGACATATCATCCCTATCCTCTCGCCCCTAATCCCTAGGGGGAGAACTCACATACAAGGGCCTCCAAGGCCTCAACCTTCTAAGCCCAACTCGGCTACAACCGATGAAGGGAGCAAATGAATGCGATGCAATCGAATCAAACAATACTCTTGCCCATAAAGTGATAGCAAGAACGCACTTTGTATGACTGGTCGATCTTCTCGACTCAACCGGGGCAGATGGGCATAGACACGCCCCGAACCCCGATGCCCCGCCCCGTGGCCTGCCCCTTGCCTCACTCATAACATGGCCTTTGGCCTGCCCGTAACGAAGGTGCCCGTGGCAAAATCCAAACCGACATCGCTCGTTCAGACTGGTCGTGGAGGAAATGTAATCAGACTTTCTCCCGTCCTATCCCCGACTGGACCGCACTGGTCTTAAACCCCGATCCCCGTCTCGGGGCAATCCTCCTATATGTCCAGGCTGCGGGTAATGGTAGCACACCATCTCGCCACTCCTAATTGGCAACCCCGATCCGCACTCTAGCCCTGATGATCGCAACTCGGGAACCCACGTGAACTAGAAGCCCTTTGCTTCTTTCCCGAACTGGAAGAAGACTGACTCTCCTTCCTCTTGCTACTGGCACCCGTATCCCGAGTGCTCCGAGCATCCTAGATCTCTCTCTCTATATGGTCAGGGCTGTCCCAACCATGGAGTCTATGTCTTGTAGGCGAAGTCCTACAATCCTGCCCCGAATGGACAACTTTAGCCCATTCTCGAATCTCTTGACTTTAGCCATGTCTGTGGCCACATAATCACAGTAAAGGAAGTAACTCCGTGAACCTAGCTGAAGATAGTTCACCATAAATATGGCTCTCTGCCACAATGAACTCGAGCTTTCGCATAACGAGTGCTGTCTCGAAAAATACTTGCCAATGAAATTATGAACTCACCAAGTCATTGCCTCTAGATCTCTAGAGGTCTTTGCCCAGTTCCACCACACTTGGGCCTCACCCTCTAGCTATAATGAAGCTAGTCTGATCCTGGTTGTATCAAAGGCAATCTCCATAGCCTTCAATACCTTCTCAACCTGCATGAACTAATGGTTTTCCACCATCGGATCTCCTCCCTGGGTGAATATCGTGAGGATGATGTGCTCAACCTCCTGATACTGACCTAGCTACCGTCGTGACTACTGTAACGGCAAATGTTCGCAATCCCTACAACAAAGGCTCATCGCTTCAATACTGCAGTATTAACACTGCGGATGACCCCTAATGCCCTCTCGCGACTAGCCATCTACACATGTCAAATGGCAAGTTAAGTTTTAACGTAGCATCTCTAAGGGTGTAAACATGTACTAGACACTATTCGTGATATCGAAAAATTTTATACATCTGCGTCCATGCATTCATAGTTAATGCAAGACAATAATTCCATATATTAAATCATATTCAACAAAATTTTATTTATTTTGTTTTATTTTATAAAATTTTATTTATTTTATTTTATTTTTTGAAAACCCTGTGAACAGTGTTCATGAACAAAGGATTCAAACAGCAGTAATCGAGTTAAATCGGGTCGAGCGCACACGCATAACCCATGGCCCGTGTCGCGGGCATCAATATGTTGCGCTACAAGACGCTCACGTCGCAGCCCCTCCGCCACATAATAAAGTTTGTATCGCGAACACAAGCCCCGCCATGGCCGCGGTCGCGTGTCGCAGGAGCCGGATCGTATTGCGGTCGCCACACGTGGCTTCGGCGACACGCGCCGCCCCCCGCTTCGCCAAGATACAACGCTTGTATCGCGACCCTCGCTACGTCGCCACACAAGACCGTCAGACGCTTGTGCACCGGCCGGTTCTGTCGTGGGGTCGCGTGGTCAGAGGGCCTCCCGCCATCAGGCCTCAGATCGCCCTCGTTCTCAGGTCACGATGGCCAACCATCAGATCGTGGACTCACTGAAAATGGGCGCGCCATCCAAATTTCCCGCCTTCTGCAAAATATATATTTTTTTTTCACTTCATTTTTTCCCTTGTTCCAAATTTACGCAAGACCAATTAAATATATATATATATATATATATATTTATGTTCGTGAGAACCAAATAAATTCATTAAAATTTATTTATTTTTTTTCAATTTTACACACTGTAAAACCTTAGAAAAAATTTCTTCCATACATTTTTTTTCCTATGTGCTATTCACCAAGCACACAAATCACACAACATACACAACAATTCATGTTATACACACTATTCATCAAAATGCATAATGAATGTGTGATCTAACCCGTGCCCATCAAGTCCTAGGTAATCGCATACCTAACTTATTGATACTAATCTATACTTTAGTATCCGACATTAAGCTCTAGGTATTTATAAACCTAAGCTCATATCGTCGCGATTTCAAATTCCCCGGGTCCGTTGACAACCCATCAACTCCACTTAATACTGCGGACGCCGCACCCGACACCACTCATGAAAATCGGGCAGAGTCTCCTTTGTACGGGAGCTCTACCTAAAATACACAACCTGTCCCAACATTTTACACCGACCACACCGGGTCCACATATAGATAAAAATGAGTAAAATGGCCACTTGGGCCCATACATCAATACACACAAAATATGTATGAACTATATAAAAATAGTTCAAGAGTTATTACATTACTTAACCAAAACATATATCAAAAATTCTGTAGTTTTAATATATGTTGCAAAAATGAATAAAGTCACAATCCCATTTCTTTCTAAAACGCGGTCCCAGTGAGCACCGGCCCTCCCGTACACCCCCGCACCGAAATAATGATCCCTCGACAGGGTGAGCAATGCCCAGTAGTGATAATTTCCTACATGGGTTACTACTCCCCACCTAAGTGCACATGTCATGGCAAACAATCACACTCAAGCAAATACATGATCTTACTTGAATGTCTACATGCCCAATCCCATGTCTCGAATCCTCACCGACTCCCTCACACATGCCTAAGCCAAATGCAAGCAAAATACAATTTTCAAAACAAAAGGTTTTTTGTTCGAAACACACCACCGAAGTTTCTAAGAATATATCGACTACCTCCGAGGCGAATTGCTTGATCATTTTTCCGAACAGTTATGGGTCCGCCTCCGAGATGAACTATTGGACCACTCTCCAAGGCAATTCTTCGGAAAATCTTCCTTGAAATTCCTTTCACAACCATTTTCACTTTTCTTTTCATTTTGTCATGCACTCACACCTATCATTCTAGGGTGCCCCGGTGCATATGGAATGAATTATGCCAATTCCAAACAATTCATGCTAATACATTTACTTGCATATATTAACACAATTAACTCCACATAAATCCACATATTCAATTTATTAACAATAACACAAAAATTAGCTCACATGGGCTAATTAACAAATCAAGCAATTCATTTTGAATCACCCAAATCACACAACAATTCACGTGAACAGTGAAACCCTCGGGTCCGCACTATTCACGGCCACACAAGTAGGAATTTCTTCACTCGGTTCAAAGATTTTGAGACCGATAACACGACCATTCAGGCCTCAACAAATCCCCATCCATAAAATAGCTCTTAGCCAAAGAATAAACAAAGTAGGAAAAGATCCCTACCTCTTGGAGTTGTCGAAACTCCACAAAATCGGTGTCCACGCTGTGAGTCTCTTGTCGCGTAGGAATAACTTTGCTTCTGTTCGACGAGAAACCGATGGTCCGAACGCCGGGAAATCTAGAGAGAAGTAGCTCTTTCTCTCTCTCAAACTGAAATCCACCCTCACTGCACGATTTCTTCCAATTTGGAGAAGATGAAGACTATTTCTTTTTGTCTTATTCATTTAAACTTTTCAAAATTTCCATCCTTGTCCCTTCATTTTGATTTTTGACATATGGCTTAATCTAAGCCATTCATTCCATCATCTCACTAATCATGCAACATGTGTCACATGGGTACATGTAGTAGGTGACTTTTGTCACATCACATGTCTCTCACAAGCCGTTTTACGGCACCCGACACCTAGTGCCTCGAAAAACGTGAAATTTCGACGTGGTAGTTAGATTTCATGAGACGATTCCGATGATGAAGTCCGTTTTATCATTCGAGATCTAGAAAAATTTCAGATTTTGACCAAAATTACCATTTTACCCTTTTTCAGAAAATTAGAATTTTCCCGGGTTTTACAGTTAATCTGAAATGGAGTATTTATATTTAGAAAATGTAACTTCAATACTTTAGAATTCCCAACTGTTTTAGAAAAAAAAATCGTGGCCATAATTCTTGTGGATCCTTTTGGTATTTTATGGTATGATATAGCCGCCTTTGCTAGATGATCACATGTTTACTGGTCTTTACTCCCAATTAATGTGTGGCATTTGACATTATTCCCACTAAATACTCATTTGACGTGACATTATTCTATCAAGGAAATTTGTCTTGATATATACCGGGTGAATTTTTCATCCAAAACATTTGTTAACTATTAAAATGTCAATTAGAGTTGACATTAAACATCTTATTACTCATGCACCTTTATCTCTAAAACAGTTTATTTTGAATCCTTTATCAATATATAAATACACATGCATACACACATTCTATATCATATCCTTAATCCATCTTTGACCTTCCACTAACTCAATATCTCAACTTTAAACTTGTACTTAGTCAACAAGCAAATGTTTTCCACTGAAAATTTTTCATTATGCTATTTATATCGCTATTGAGCCTCCTCAAAGGATTAAGATGAGTCATCAAAGACGTATTAGATTTATGATAGTTTTGATTCTCCATCTATCATTGTAGAGTCTTAGATAATTGATTTTTCATGACATTTTTTTGTTGAATTCCAATTTGATAAAACAATTTTTGCCACTGCGAGATGGAGGAATTCAATTTTGAGAAAATGATGAAAAAATAATTACTTTACTTGCAATAAATCGATTTTATCTCACCTCGATCCTCAATCTTATTAAAGTGAACTAGAACTTTGGGAGGTCAAGATACTATTCACACGTTAGAAAGTGCAAATTGTAAGATGCATTAACATTTATACTAGCTACAAAATATCAGTAATTGATTAATGTCCTCGGAAAATTAATTGATATCGAAGGAAATGAATTTTGAAAACAAGCTTGAAGTGTGATAGACTTATTAGCTTAAAAGATACAATTTAGAAAAAACACAAAAAAAAAATGTATGAAAAGGTTGAGAAATCCTATAGAAGGTATATTTAAAAATGGGCTACTAAATTGACTAATGAGTCCCAAATTAATAAACAAATAACCCCTAAAGAAGCATAAATTATGCAATTGATCCATGAAGAGGCATACTTTAAAATAATGACATGCCAATTTATTATCTATAAATAGGAGGAGAATGGGTTTGAAATATTATCTACAAATAAGAGAAAAATGGGATTGAAATACTCTTATAATTGACAATATTTTTTTCCAAGTGGCTATTGATATCACAAGAAAACAAGAACATCAAACCAATTGTGATGAATGCTCCATATGGACATGATGGTCTAAATGAAAAACAAAGTAAATAAAACTTAAATCCATTAATTACAAAGTAAAGGTATTTTGACTTTCTACAATTGTCAGATAAGAGTTTTTCTACCAAAATGAAATAATAAGATATAAATGCAATAAGTATTATAGTACAAGTTTTCTCGCAAAAACCTAGTGTTATACTACTCTCTCTTTATTGATGTCCTAATGTTTGCTTTATAATTAATTTCATAACCAAAAAAAAGACTAAATTTGAGTATGATGAATTTTATAACATATTTTTTTTATGGATAATTTTATAACATATTTATATTTATTCATACATAATGATAGGTACATAAAAGTCCCTAAAAATTTTAATTGCCTAAAGCAACATTATAAATCCTCATAATAAGTACTCATTTAAGTTTTAGTGGTTCATGCATGGATAGTAATATTTGAGGTACGTGGTATAACCAACTTGACAAATACTTACTAAAATAAGGGTATGTGAATATATTTTTCATTAAGAAATCAGAAATTAGATTTGTAGTTATTGTAGTGTATATTAATGACTTAAATCTTGATGGGATTTTCAAATAAAATTATTTGAAATGAAAGATCCTGAGAAAATAAAATATTGTCTTAACTTGCAAAGAACATTCCAAATGCAATATTAGTCAATCCATCAACATATACAAAGAAAATCTCAATCATTCGTGATGTGAACAAATTGCATTCATTAAGTTCCAAAGTGGTTGTTCGTTTACTTGAAGTAAAAGAAGACTAGGATTAGCAATAGGGTGGGTTTGGGACAGGGGATCCTTATTCCATTCCTGTCCCACAACATTCGATCATTCCCTATGCCTAACTCAGTTGGTAAAATGTTCAAAGTTTAAAAATGAAGGACATCCAGGGAGGGGAGTGGTCCGAGGTTCGAGTCCCAATGGGGACAATTTACTACATTGTAACAAAGTTCTTAATTGTCAAAAAAAAAAAAAAAGTTATTACTATTTTTCTGGATCACCACCATCCTCGATTTTAAACATGTAAGAAAATCTACCAAACCTAATCGTCTCGATCGTTGACCGGCGACCCTTCCGCTCCGATGACCCGATTCGCCGCGATTTAACCATCTGTCACGATTCCTAAACCGTGAACCGGTAACTTTTTTTCTCGATGAATATCGACTGGTTTTTTTAAAACATTGGTTATAAGACTCCTTCAAAACGTAGACTAGAAGCGCTTCTGAGAGTCAATTAACCACCTTTGGCACCACTAAACCTTATTCCTGGCGACCGACCAAACTCGCCATTCTCGCCGATTCATTTATACTCTGCAATAATTTTCACATTAAGTATGAAAGATAGAAACCAGATTCATTTTTTTTTTTTTAAATTTTTGTAGTCATGCTCAATTAATTCCTATAACTAAAGGGTTAATGAGAGTTTCCTTTTTCCACATGAATTTAAATAACGTGGTGATTTTGTAATTACGAATTTTTATAACCACGACTAAAGTTCTGTCATTATAGTCTATTTTTTCTTGCAATGTGAATAGTTTTTTACTGTTCTAGCAAATAATTGCCAACCATATCCTACTAATTTCCTTAAGTTAATAAATAAATATAGATACAAGAAAACGATGTTTTTAGTAATTTTCATTGTATATGAAGGAGTAGTAGAAAGAGGATGAGAACGTTTGGCGAGAGGGTTCTTCAAAATTATTAATTTCTTCACATTGAATAGGAGCTTATATTTTGGATGGCAATTATGTGATTATGAAGATTCATTTCTTGCTTATCATGTCTAATTCATGTTGTAGAAAGTTTCAAAAAAGATAGGGCATAAGGAAGGGAGGGATCCCGAGTTCAACTTTCAATGAGAATAACTTACTACATTGTAATTAAAATGTTTAGTTGTCAAAAAAAAGATTGGTTTCCTAGTATGATTTCCTGGGCCCTTAGGTAGGGGCGAAGGGAGAATGAGAACCATTGGGAACAATTTACCCCATTGGAATTTTAGATTTTTTGGCAACAAGGTTCTAGGAAATTCCGATAGTTGTCATTCATTAAATTCCTAAAAAGTTGTAACAAAAGGTTATGAACCCGATACATTCTTATTGGGAGGTTGTTCTATCGGCAAAACTCCGGTTTCACCCACTTTGGTTCTCCAGAAACAAGAAGGAAGAAAATCGAGGGAAAGAAAATGAAAGTGAAAGAAAAAGTGAAGAAAGGGGACAACATTTAAAGCAATTCAAACAAAACAAAGGTAAATAAACATGCATACTCCACCTAGGAATTCATGAAAATAAAATATTGTCTTAACTTGCAAATAAAAAACATTCCAAATGCAATATTAGTCAATCCATCAACATATATAAAGAAAATCTTGAATCATTTGTATGTGGAACAAATTACATTCATTAAGTTCGAAAGTGGTTGTTCGTTTACTTGAAGTAAGAGAAGACAAGGATTGGCAATAGGGCTGGTTTGGGACGGGGAATCCTTATTTCGTTCCTATTCCACAACATCTGATCATTCCCCATACTCGTCCGAATTAAACCCAAGTCGTGGAGGGATATGCATTCCCTATTTCCATTATGATATTAGGAACCAAAATCTCATCATCCCCCATCTCAACCCGACCTCAGGTTTTCTCATTCCCTTCCATACTAAGTGTCAGGGTTTGAGATTGTCCACATTCCATCCCCGGTGTGCTATAAGAAGAAGATTGCTTCAAGTGATCGAATTGATAGATAAAGATTTGAAGGATCAAGCAAGAAGTCCCTGGAAAAACCATGATGAAGTCTCGAGTAAGACCTTCCCACAGTATAGGGACGTACGAGACTCCATGAGTCGGGACTTGGAGTAGAGTTGACATGAGGTGCAAGGCAATATGCTAGCGTGGAGGCCAAGGTACTTGGGGAGCAAGTAACCTATGATCCTGAGATCATTTAGACAAGTGGATAAAGATCATTTAGACAAGCGGATAAAGATCATTTAGGCAGGTGGATACTGATCAAATCAAGAAGATTAGATCATCTAAGCTATCAAACCAGGATTGGAATAAAATAAGGATTCCATTCTAAAGAGGATACTTGAGTAACAAGTTTCCTATTTCAAATAAGTGATAGCTTTGAAGAAAAGTTCCTGATAATCTGCTGTGTTCGAGTCATATTAGATACGTTCCAATCTTATCTAGTCTTCCATAACCGAATATACAAGGCTATATATTTGAGACTTTGGAAGATGCTTTTCTAATATGATTTTCTCGAGCGGTCCCGACGTACAAAGGAGTGCAGAGGATATTCTTCGAGGTATTGCACATTAAAAGTCTTTTCACCTTGTTAAAAGATGATGTTCTTTTAATTTCTTCATCTTTGCATAATGTAATGTGGGATTAGGTAATGCTGTAGAGAGGGGAATTGAGGGAGTTCATTATGAATTCCACTAGAAGTGATTAGGTTTCAAGAAGGGTTGTGCGTTTAGTGGGAGTCTTGTACCACATTAGACTAATTGTAAACCTTGAATCAGGTTAGTGGAAATCGTAGAATCTAGGCACAACCCTGTGGATATAGGTAAGTTGTTGAACCACGTAAAAATTGTGTGCTTTATCTTATTGCAAAATATATCACATTTGCTATGCAATACCTGTTCAATCAGGTTCGGACGCACGCAGTTATTGAAGAACCGAACGAAATCCAAGTCCAAACATTAAGGACTGTGACCTGGAATGCACACTTATATTTGTCACTATGTTTTCTCAATAACCAAACATGGCTTTTGCCTTAAAAAAAAGATATAAAACAGCAATTCTCAAAAAGTTAAAATCTTGTGTAGGAGATCAAGATTGAATCTAATATCAAAATAGGACCTTTCGTCAAAAGACTCAAAACCACATCCAAATAAAAAAAATAAAATCTACAACCATATTAATAAGAGAAAAAATTAGCATAAATTCTCAACATGAAGCAGCTAGAAGAAGAAGGGAAATTTTTTTATTGGAATAGCAGGATGCCGATAGATGATTCGAGGACTAGAACATCGATCGTCCTCTACCACCATTGTGCCCCATAAATCGATATTAGAAACTATTGGAATTTTAGGATGAGAGAAATAAAGGAAGTGAAAACAACGGCAACTCCTTTGCTCTTTTCAAATATTTAAAATGCCTATAAATAGGCTTACAATAGATAAATCAAAATTAAAATAAACAAACTAACTTTCAATCTACCAATTTATCCCATTCACAACTAATTCTCCACATTTATCAAGCATAGATAAAACTCCTAAACAACCGTGGACTCACTCTCACAATTAAATAAATAAATTTAAAATAAAAACTTTCCTAACTAATAGGAATTATTGAAAGACAAACTTTGAATTATTCTTCAACTTTTAATCAGTTTTCAACACTCTCCCTTGATTCAAAGTTGTAGATTTTTTTTTTCCATGGAGCACATCTCTCCATATTTTCAAATTTATGAAGCACTTCTCTCCACCTCATGATGCACGTCTCATCATCTTGTTGATGCACTCTCTCATCAACCTTCACTTGGCATTAGAGTGTTTCTCTCTCTAAAATTCTTCGGGCGCACTTCTCACCAATTAATTCAAAACAAAGTTTCTTCGCCAAATCTTCTTCATGCTTTTTTAGCCACGTTAATGTTGGATTTGTTGGAAGAGCAGCAAGATCAGCATCATTCTCAATAACTTTCCACAAACTCAGACCTTTTAGATATGCCTTCATTTTGATAGCCCATATGTGATCATTTTCTGTTGTAAGAGTAGGAGTAGGAGCAGAAAAATTATTCGTTGCCATCAAAATCAATTGCACCCCCTCAAGACCTATGGCTCTGATGTCATGTTGGAATTTTAGGATGAGAGAAATAAAATAGAAGTGAAAAACATAGTGCAACTCTCATACTCTTTCAAATATTTAAAAATGCCTATAAATAGGTTTACAATAGATAAATCAAAATTAAAATAAACAAACTAACTTTGACCCACTAATTTATCCCATTCACAACTAATTCTCCACATTTATCACATAGATAAAAACTCTCAAACAACCGTGGACTCACTCTCACAATTAAATAAATAAATTTAAAATAAAACTTTCCTAACTAATAGGAATTATTGAAAGACAAACTTTGAATACTTTGAATCATTTTTCAACAAAACAGCCTAGAGAAATCATGTGTAGTGACTTCACTTGTAAAAGCGACGGTAGCTCTAGAATGAGAAAGGAGGAGAAGAGTGATGACAACCCTAGAATGAAAAAGAAAGAGAAGAATTGTGACAACCTTAGAATAAAAAAGAGGGAGGATCTATATATAAAGGGGTAAAATGATATTTTTCCACTCAGACAAGGCGGACAAATGTTATAAATCCTGCACTTGACATGTGTTTTAAAATACCATACCCAAACCCGTCCCATACTTGATTGTTATATTCTCATACCCATTCTATTAAGGGTAGGTAGCCTGAAAAAATTGGGTATTTGTCATTTCTAAAGAGGACTATTTCACCCCAAAGATAAAAAAAGAACTACAATTGGTCCAAACATACCTTATCTTGGTGTTATTAGTAAATATCATGGATGTTAATTAAGTAAACAATGTTATATCCCTTGTTTTTTTTAAAGGAAAATTAATATTATTGATTCAATCTTGCACAAATCAATAGATCAAAGATACAAATAGCTAAAACCATATGTGATGAAATAATATCTAGGTTAATAGTATAATAATTGGCATAAAGATCTACAAATTTGATAATATAAAGGATTAGAATATATGCGACTCCAGTTCTTCAACATACTAACAACTATAATTAGATATCTTGGACCGATCAGATCCGCTTTGCATATCTAAATCACCCCCACACAGATAAAATGCCGCAATAAGAAGACGAACATCACCATATTGTAACAAGCCGATGATAAACCAAACGTGGATAAAACGACAACAACACAAAAAATCAAGATAAAACCTAAATCTTTGTGGTTATTAAGCAAGAACATGAAAGAAAAAGATGCAAATAAGTGATTTTAGACCAAAAATGGCAAAAAATAAAAAATAAAAAATCACCTCACCTTACTTGGAGGAAAATAGGCTACAAAAGAACATGAAGAGAGAGAAAGAGAGTGCGGCTAGGGTTTTTGGTGGTTTGGACCTTCATCACGTTATCCCTCTATTTAAAACTATTAAAAATGAAATATAAATGTGTATGATTAAGGTTACTAAGCTAAAATATTGAAGAATTCATGTAAATTACTCTCTTCATCAAAGATAATGCTTTAAATCACATTAAGATGATATTGTTTGTTTTATACAAATTAAAAAAAAATGATGATAGACACGGGGATTTATTTTATTTTTTAGAATTAGAATCTCAATTACTTGGATATGTGAATGTTGGATATTTTACAAGCCCTCACAAAGCTTGATATAAAATATGATATGTATTTACCGGTTATAAATATCATGAAAATCAATTAAGTAGACAATGATATCCACCTCTTCAAATATTCTAGAATTATATGAACTATCGTTCATCAAAGATAATGTTACCAAGTCCCATGAAAATAGTGTTATATGTATATCACAAATTAAAATATATATATTCTAAAAGGTAACAAAACAAAATAGATCTCACTAAATTCTCTTTATAATCACAAACTCCAAAAAAAAAAAAAAAGAAAAAAAGAAAAAGAAACATGTTCTACATATTCAATTAATTAGATGATCTTGTATATATATTTACATATGTAATGATTTAAGTATCTATCAGTTAAAGTGTTAAAGAAAACATACACGTGTCTACAAGAGTTGGAAAAATAAAAATATGAATATATTATGTTATTTTTTCTTTTATCTAGGTTTTATTTTACTAGGTTATACTAGAAAACTTCTAAAGTGACTACCATAATGGTTTAATTATCCAAGAAATAATTCACCTGCTCATGGATTGTAGTTTTTCCCATTTATTTGTAAGGTTTTAACGATACAATATGTTTACTTTTATAGTTTTATTTAAAGAGAATTGCCTAAAATATGCGAACTCTTTGAAGCTAAATATATTTCTTATAAATTCGAAATACTATGAAATATAATTTTACTCTTGGTTAGAATACGATTTTTTCCTCACTTATTTTACTTTACACAACCAAAATTTGATTTCATGAGGCCACATTGCTTGCATAAGTTTGACAAAGATTAATAAATTAGGGTTATGCCTACAGTAAAAAGTTGATGGATTCGTGGGACATAACCTCATGTACTTTGATAAAATGGGTATTCTTTTCACAAAAAAATTCAATGAGGCCCACCGCAATACTAGATCTACCCCCGCTTATATACACAACTTTGACTTTAATTAAAAATCCCTATGCAATAATGGGAAATGAATTAGCCTTTTTTTTTATATAAAATATTATTGATTCAAAATAGTAATACATTGATAGAAATGCAAATGCGCTAAAAACTATAGAGGATGAAACAACACTTATGTTAATAGCATAATAAATCAACTCAAAGCATACAAATTTGATACTATAGTAACTAGTTCTGCAACATATTGACGATTATAATCTGATCTGTTGTCTCTATTTGATTGAATGTACTTTACTTCAGAGTGAATCAGCTTGCCTAATAAGACGCACGAAAAACAAATGTCGTATTAAGACGACATACAAAGCTAACGCTGCAACAAGAAGACAATGAAATCATATGAAAACAAAATTAAATAATATCTATGTGGAATAACCACTTTATTAAGAAATAAATACAGAATGAGGTGTAGAGAGATGTGATATTAGGTCGAATGACAAAAATCACTCCTCCTTGCTTAAAGGAAGATGAGTAGCTAGAAGAGAAAGTTGAAAAAAAGAGGTTAGGATTTTTCTCTTTCTTTATTTATAAAACAAATAAATACAAAGAAATGAATGGTTTTAAAAGAGAGAAATTGGTTTAAAAGGATAAAATTCCAAAATAAAATATTTAAGAATAACTTAAAAACTAAAATATCCTTTGAAAGTGTACAAATAAATCAGAATATGATAACTAAATTCCTTACCATTATTTTGTCCCATCTCCATGTTATAATTATATTTTTTGGGGCAAATTTGTCCACATAATGTCTTTTTTTTTTTTTTCAATACACTTTAGTTTCATGGTAGTAAATTGTTCCCATTAAAACTCGAACCTAGTACCCTATGTTTGTTTGAAATGGTGAACACTCTACCACGAGCTAGGTATGATGAGCCACATAGTGTCTTTTAATCCGAGTTTAATGTAAAAGTAATTAATTTTTAGAAAATGAGATTATATAGATTTCTTTCAAATATTCATAAAACTAATATTTTTGGTTTTAAAAACCGTATTAACCAGCTACAGTTTTGAAAATTAACCTTAAAACCGCAGTTGGTGAATGTGGTTTTAAAAAGCAAAAAGATTACTTTTGTAAATATTTTGAAAAGAAGTCTACATGTGTATTTTTTTTTAAATGAATTATTTTTACTTTAAACTCTTTTAATCCTCTCTTTTTGGACTTTTTTTTAAAGAAAATGATTAGTTTTGTAAAAAAGTTTTGTTTTTGCCAGTTTAATTCTTTTTTTAAAAAAAATTATGATGAAAACAATTTTTTTTTTTTTTTTACTTTGCTTTTTCTCCCAAATTCCTTTTGCCCAAACACAACCTACACTTATAAACCCCTCAAAACAAATGATACAACCAGAAACCTTTTAGTTTTAATTTACGCCCAAAGAATCAGAGACAGAGAGAGAGAAATGGTATACATGATTAAAATAAAATCTTATCTTTGATGTCTTCTACCACTTATAGTGTTTGAAAACGTCTCGTTTTCTATTTTGTTCAATTGCTAGTTTTATGGTTATTTGTTTGTACGAAATAATATATTGATCGTATGGAATGTTGGCAAAGATTCATAGTATCTTTGAAACATTGCCACTTGTTTCAAGTGTCATCTCATGTATTTCATTCACTTTTTTAATAAATTTTTTATATTTGCATTATGTTATAATATATTTTGTACATGGTTTGGTATTAACCTCGTTTCAAATTAAGCTTTCTTTATTATTATAAAAAACAAAAAATTAAACCTCAATGTATTAAATAAAAAAGTAGTAACTAATAAGTCATAAAATCCAAAAGACTAATTCCATGGTTGTAGGGTTTGAACTGAACTAACAACAAGTAATATCACACCCTCTTCTTGATTGTATTCTCCAATTCCTAAATAGCTAGCTAGTAATCTTAATTTGGATCATGATTAACAAAAATTAAGAATCTTAATTGATCATGTAATCAACCAAAACCACCCTTCAAACAAAGTTAGGCCACACCATAAATGCAACAATTTTGTACATGTAGCAATGAAATGATCTGTTCATTTTGTGATGATCTAAGTTCTAATTTGGAAGCTCATCATGCATAGCTCATGTGGTAGAACGCTCAATGTTTCAAAAAGGCAAGGGGGAGGGGAGGGGTCCCGGGTTCAAGTCCCAGTGAGAAAAGTTTACTATATTGTAAGTAAAATGTTTAGCTGTAAAAGAAAAAATTCTAATTTGGAAGGAATTGACATCCATGAAGTCCTATACAAGCTTAATGTTATACGCTATAATGTTTATAATCCAAATCTTTAACATATTAATATGGTCTACAAACATATTAATATACTTGTGATAAATTAAAAGAGATACAATTTATCCAAGATACGATGCAATAAAAATTTACGATATACATTGTCATAGAGAGCCTTTAGCCTTGAGGCTTAACTCAAGTGGTAAAGGGTTGGAAAGTACTTCAGAGATGCCAAACTCGAATCCCATTTAACAACGCACTATAACGTGATATGCAAAGTGAATAGATGTCAAAAAAAGTAGAGTAACTTTTAGAATATATGATCCCAATAGCTATTATTATTTTTCTAGACCACCCCCATCCTGAATTTTAAACATGTTATAAGCAGTGTTTCAAAAATCAAACCGTCCAACGCCACTGCTGATCCCTAAATCGTGAACCTAAGAATCCTCCGCGATCCGATTTTTATTACATTGGTTATAAGACTCCTCCAAAACAAAGACGAGGAGGGACGGAGAGTCATCAGAGCCACCTTTGGCACCACTCAATCCTCATTCACTACGACCCTGCCAAACTCGCCATTCTCACTCAGCCAATAACAAGTCTTCAATTATACTAGCCTAACAAAGATTAGGTTTTTCCCCAAATCCTAATGATACCGACTTGGTTCGCCTAAAGAGCCGAAAGTAACAGCGGAGCACGATAGAGTGGACTAGCCATGAAACTCATGAAATGAGTCAATGTATGTTCTGAGCTTTCAAGTCGAGCCAGAACCCTAGAATTGAAGAGAAAAGATATTAACGACTGACATGGCAACAGCATTTTTCACAATAAGCATGAGAGATAGAAACCAAAATCAATCCATTGCGCAGGAGAGGAGTTTGAGCATTGAAGCGATTTAGTCTGAGTCATGAGCAGGAGCGAGGGGGAAGATTGAAAGCAATTTGCACAATAGTATGAAAGATAGAAACCGGATTCAATTTTTTTTTTTAATTTTTATAATATGCCCACCAATTCCAATGGCTAAAAGGTTAACAGAGTTTCCTTTTTCCACATGAATTTAATTAGCGTGGCGATATATATTTGTAATTATGAATTTTAATAACCAGGACTAAAATTATGTCCTTATAGCCTAATTTTTCTTTCACAACAGTATTTTACGGTTCTAGAAAATAATTGCCAACCATATCCTACTAATTTCTTAAGTTAATATATATATATATATATATTTATATATATATATATTTATATATTTATATAAGAAAACAATGATTTTAGTAATTTTCATTGTACATAAAGAAGTAATAGATTGAGGATGAGAACTAATTTGCAAATTTGGCGAGAGGGTTCTTCAAAATTATTAATTTCTTTACATCGAATAGAGCTTATTATATTTTGGATAGCAATTATGTGATTATGAAGATTCATTTCATGTTTATCATGTTTAGTTCATGTGATAAAGCGCTCAACGTTTCAAAAAATGTAGGACGTAGGGAAGGGAGGGATCACGGGTTCGAGTTTCAATGTGAATAGTTTACTACAATGTAATTAAAGTGTTTAACTGTAAAAAAAAAAGATTCGCTTCCTAGTATGATGTAATGGGCCCTTAGGTAGGGGCAAAAGGAGCATGAGGACCAATAGGACAATTTCCCCTATTGGAAATTTAGAATTTTTTCAAGAAGGTTTAGGAAATTTTGATCGTTGTTGCCCCACTAAAATTCTAAAAAGTTGTGTTATGAATTCCTGGATACATTTTTATTAGAGGTCGTTTCACTCAAAGTAAACTTAGTTCCACCACGCCTTAGATATGGCTCAAATGGTAAATTGGTGGGATGTGGGTTTACAATAGATTCCAAGTTTGAATTTAAGAACAGGATACTAAAAAACAGAATGATTTAATGGTGTTTAGGAGAAGACGAACTCAAATGAGCATCCAGACTACGTTTGGTTCTCCAGAAATAAGAAGGAAGAAAATCGAGGGAAAGAAAATGAAAGTGAAAGAAAAGTGACGAAAGGAGAAAACATTTAACCCTATTCAAACAAAACAAAGGTAAACAAACAAGCATACTCCACCTAGGAATTCAAAAAAAGGAAAGAAAAAAAAAGAGACCAAAATGACAACAACCAAAATCATTAACAACTAAACAAAGAACCATAAATGGTCATTGCGAAGTTCGCCTCAAAATGTAACAAAAAAAAATAAAAAACAAAACACTCGAAATAAAAGACTAATTTTTAAAGATTTCCAATTCTTTTCCTAAGCCGATGATCAGTTCAAGAAACTAATCATTTGCTAGCTTGATCGGAAGGTGGTTGCAAGGCGTATCGCGCGATGACTGCAGGTTGTGGCGACTATGGTGGTTGTGGTGGTGACTGAGCGATGATACCGAGGAGAGCAAATTCTTCCTTCCCATACCCAAGTATTGTTCACCCAAACCTTAAAACCCGACGACCATCCTAACATCGTAACGTAACTTACATCTTCTTCATCATTATGCCTCGGAGATTTCCACCCTAACCTTTCAACAAAAGCACTCATCCTCTCCTTCTCGCTCCTCTTCACACTTCGTTTCTAGCTTCCTCCGTTCCATTTCCGCAACTCCAAACTTCTCCGACCCCATCTCATTCTGGTTCAGCGGCAGCAGCGGTGGCGGCCTCAAATTGTAACAAAAGATGTTATTCGGCACCTGAATTCCATGAGGAGCGATCGTGGAAGGGCCTGGAGGTAACGAAACTTCTAAGAAACCACATGGAAAAGCACCTCCTTCCGGTGGAAGCTCCGGTGACATTCACAAGCAGCGCAAATAAGAGATTCCTGCCTCCGCCCTCCTCTGCTAAAACTCACAACATCCATCAATGGAATAGTACCCCATGGAGGCTGCGTGATTATGCATACATTCCTTATATCTCACAATCTCAATGAGAGATTCATGCTTGATTTTGTGATGGCCTACCCCCTCACTCCCTATTCCACCAACACTACTACAAGACTTCATTCTAAGTCTTGCCATAGGATGGAAAGAAAGAGTAAGGGAGGAGGCTATAATTGCTTGTTTGCATGAAGGTTTGATGGTTTTTACCAAAACCATGTTTAGTAAAGCTATAAGTGTCAATTAAGGGATGCCATTTGTGAAGTTTAGGTAGAAACCATCGTCCCTAGATTTATCGAAACAACTCCGTCTCAGTTTTTTGCGGTGTCGAAACCGTCGGTTATAACCCAAGGTGGCCTATATCTTAGTACTGATAGAATCGCGCTAGGCCTATTTAAGTGATATTCATACCAATATGGAGAGAAATAGAGTTATATAAGATTAGTAATTACTATAAAGTCCAGTGAGGGAAAACTATGTATGTGGGATGTTAGGTGTGCTTCCAAGGTTAAAAAACAGGGACGGTTATAAGTTAATACGATGGAGAATATTCAATTGGTATGAGACGAGCCTAAAAACAAAATCGTAAAAGCCTCAGGCCATAGTTAGACAATATCATACCAATGTGAAATTAAAGGCGTTTTTCCACAAGTTTCAACATGAAAGAATAGTAAGGGACCCTGTCTTCCTTTTACCCTTGAAATGTTCCTCTAGTTTTTATGTCTTAAACCATCCGTTGTAATCCCGAGGTGGTATCTTATATCTTATAGGATTTATAGAATCGCAAGAAGGTCTAGCTATATGGATATTCATACTAATATGGAGAGAAATAGGAAATAAGATTAGTAATGATCATAAAGTCCATGAGGGAAAACTAATATATGTAATGTCAGGTGTGAGTCCAAGGGTTAGAAACAGGGACGATTATAAGTTAATAAGTATGGAGAATATTCGATCGGTATGAGACGAGCCTAAAAACAAAATCATAGAAGCCTCAGGCCCAATACCAATGTGGAATTAAAGGGGCAGCCCACAAGTTTCCCAACATGTAAGAATAGGCTAAGGAGACCCAAAGGTCTTCCCTTTTACCCTTGAAATGATCCTCTAGTTTTCTCTGTGTCTTAAACCGTCCGTTGTAATTCGAGGTTTAGTCTTATACCTTGTAGAATTGATAGAATCAAAGCTAGGTCTAGTTATTGATATTCATTCCAATATGAGAGAAATAGAAGTAAGATTAGTAATGACTACAAGATCATGAGGGAACTTATGTATGTAATGCTGTGTAAGGCCCAAGGGTTAGAAACATGGACAATTATAAGTTAATAAGTTTATTCAATTAGTATGACACAAGCCTAAAAACAAAATCGTGGGTCTCAGGCCCAACTTAGATAATATCATACCAATGTAGAATTAAAGAGGCAAGCCCACCAGTTTGCAAACATGTAAGAATAGGCTAAGGGGACCCTAAGGTTTACCCTTTTACCCTTGAAATGGTCCTCTATTTTTTCTCGTCTTTTAAACTGCTTGCTATAATCCTTAGGTATAGTTCTTATATCTCAGAGGGATTGATAGAATCGGCATAGGTCTAGTTATGGATATCATAAATTAACAGAGAGAAATAGGGAAGCAAGATTAATAATGATCATATGTCCATGAGGGAAAACCCATGTAATGTCGCTAGGTGTGCGTCTAAGGGTTAGAAAAAAGGACAATTTATAAGTTAATAAGTATGAAGAATATTGCTATGATGCCTTTTATGGGAGCCCAAAAACAAAACCATGATGGCCTCAGGCCCAAGTTAGAAAATATTATACTAATGTAGAAATGGTATATCCGTAAATTTCCTAACATGTAAGAATAGGCTAAGTGGACCCTAAGGTCTTCCCTTTTACCCTTGAAATAATCCTTTAGTTTTTTTTGTGTCTTAAACTGTTCGTTATAATCTTGAGATATTGTCTTTTATCTTGTAGGATTGATAGAATTGTGCTAGGTCTAGTTATGGATATTCATATAAATATGGAGAGAAATTGGAAGTAAGAGTAATAATGATCATAAGGTCCATGAGGGAAAACTTATGTATGGAATGTTAGGTGTGCGTCCAAGGGTTAGAAACATGGATGATTATAAGTTAATAAGTAGGAATAATATTCAATCGGTACGATGCTTTTTACGAGAGCCCAAAAAACAAAATCATAAGGGCCTCAAGCCCAAGTTAGACAATATCATACCACAAGTTTCCCAACATGTAAGAATAGGCTAAGGGGACCCTAATATCTTCCCTTTTACCTTTGAAATGATCCTCTAATTTTTAGTAGTTATTCTTATAATCAACTTTTAATTTGGATCTCTTTTTTTTTATTTTTTTTAATAGAATAAATATGCTTGGAAATTGGAGTTTTTGAAAAACATCTCTAGCACTAAGTGATGAGCTAAGACTTGAGATGACCATTATTGAGCTCTTAATGTGATGATTTAGCAAGTAAATAGATAGTGGAGGCCTCGATGATACAAGTGATTTATTTTAAATCATTCTTAATGCTTGAAATTGGAGTTTAAGGGCCATTGAGGAGTATTCCAAACACCTAATGGCGATTGTTATTGTGACTTAACACGACCATTATTGAGCCTAATTCTTTAATTAAACAATAAAATAGGTTTTGGGAGCTTTAAGATTTACCTATGGAGGTTCTATCAACGAGTATGTGACATTAGGTATAATTAAATTATGTTTGTATTGCAAATTCTCTAGATGAAAGTGCGCACAAACACACACACACACACACACATATATATATATATATATATATATAGGTATCTTGGTTGTGTTAGCTTAATTTGGAAGGTCTCTTCTTGGAAACAATGTAGCTCAAAGGATCTCTTATCCTTAGTACTTGTCTAAATCTTGTAAAGTCTAATTCCCTTTAAATTTAATTGGTTTTCTCCTATTTTTCACAAAAAGCATAATTTTTTTTCAAGAAATTAAGTGCACGGCTTTGCATTATTTTTTATTCATTTTAACCTATGAATGTCCTCTTTACACCTACATTTCCCTATGGTTTGATAGCTAGTCTACTAAGTTTTCAAACTAAACCAACTCCCTATGATACAAATTTTGGAGCATTCATAGGGTTTTGAGACTTTAGGCTTTTGCATAAAGTTAGTTCTTCTTGATTTATAGAATGAGTATAACTTAGTTTAGACGAGTTTGTGCCCCTTTTATATTCATTCCATGTTAAAATTCTTTACCACTTTATTTGAATCTTTATCATTTTTAATTATATCAAATAGATCTATTTTGAAGGAGAAAACTATGAACGAACAAAATGTTATTCCGATCCTATGTTTTTCCTATATATACATAGTTTTTTAAGATCTTATTTTCAATAGCCAATATATACTTCTTCAATGCTATTTGTTTTCTCCTCTTTACGGTCAATTGTTTTAGGTTGAAATTAATTAGTCACCCTTTTATCATTCTAAACTCTGAAAGAGTTTTAAATTTTAATTTCATATGTTCTTAAATATTTTGTGTTTTCCTTTTATAAGGAACTATATATTTTAAGCTGCCAAATCTATCATACTTCAAGAAGGTTAATCTGGAATGGAGTATTTATAGTTAGAAAATGTAACTTCAATACTTTAGAATTCCCAACTTTTTTAGAAAAAAAATTCGTGGCGATAATTTTTGTGGATCCTTTTGGTATTTTATTGTAAGGATATAGCTGTCTTTTGCTAGATGATCACATGTTTACTTTGTCTTACTCCCAATTATTGTGTGGCATTTACACATTCCCACTCAAATAATTCATTTGAGAACATAGTTCCAAATTATTCTATCAAGGAAATATAATGTGGGTGAATTTTCATCCAAACTATTTGTTAACTATTAAAATGTCAATTAGAGTTGACATTAAACATCTTATTACTCATGCACCTTTATTCCCAAAACAGTTTATTTTGAACTTTATCAATATATGAATACACAAGCATACACACATTCTATATCATATCCTTAATCCATCTTTGACCTTCCACTAACTCAATATCTCAAATTTAAACTTGTACTTAGTCAACAAGCAAATGTTTTCCACTGAAAAATTTTTATTATGCTATTAATATCGCTATTGATCCTCCTCAAAGGATTAAGGTGAGTCATCAAAGACGTATTAGATTTATGATAGTTTTGATTCTCCATCTCTCATTGTAGAGTCTTAGATAATTGATTTTTCATGACATTTGTTTGTTTAATTCCACTTTGATAAAACAATTTTGCCACTACGAGATGGAGGAATTCAATTTTGAGAAAATAATGAAAAATTAATTACTTTACTTGCAATAAATCGATTTTATCTCACCTCGATCCTCAATCTTATTAAAATGAACTAGAACTTTGGGAGGTCAAGATACTATTCACACGTTAGAAAGTGCAAATCACAAGATGCTAACACTAAACTATACCAATATTCTTATGCAGTTAATGTCCCTTTCGGACAATTAGTGATATCGAAGAAATGAATTTGAAACAAGCTTGAAGTGTGATGAGCAGTAACCCCAAAAAGATACAATTTCTGAAAAAAAACACAAGAAAAAATCATATGGAAGGTTGGCAGTCCTATAGAAGGTATGTTTAAAATGGAGCTCTTTTGAATTGACTAATGAGTCCCAAATTAATAAACAAACCGCCCCTAAAGCATAGATTATGCAATTGAGCCATGAAGGAGGCATACTTTAAAATAATGACATGCCAATTTGTATCTATAAATAGGAGGAGAATGGGTTTTGAAATATTATCTAAAAATAAGAAAAATGGGTTAGAAAACCTCTTATAATTGCATGTACTCCCAAGTAGCCTATTGATATCACAAGAAAACAAGAACATCAAACCAACAATTGTGGATGAATGTCGATATGGACATGACTGTCTAAAATGTCTAAAATGGAAAGAAAAAAAAAAGTAAATAAAACTTAAAATTCATTAATTACAAAGTAAAATGTATTTTGACTTACTCCTAATTGCTTCAAGATGTAAGAGTTTTCTGCAAAATGAAATAAGATATAAAATGTAATAAGTACACTGCATTACAAGTTTTCTGAAACCTAGTGTTATACTACTCTCTTTATTGATGTCCTGATGTTTGCTTTATAATTAATTTGATAACCTCAAAAAAGACTAGATTTGAGTATGATGAATTTTATAACATATTTTTTTATGGATAATTTTATAACATATTTATATTTATTATACAATAAATAGGTATAAAGTCCCTAAAATTTTTAATTGCCTAAAGCAAATATTATAAATCCTCATATTAAGTACTCATTTAAGTTATATTGATTTAATTCATGGATAGTATCTTTGAGGTATGTGAGTATAACAACTTGACAAATACTTACTAAAATAAGGGTATGTGAATATATTTTTCATTAGAAATCGAAATTAGATTTATGAATGCGCAGTGTATATTAATGACTTAAATCTGGAGTAAAGTTTTCAAATAGCTCACACGAAAAATTATTTGAAATGAAAGATCACGAGAAAATAAATATTGTCTTAACTTGCAAATAAAAAACATTCCAAATGCGATATTTAATTAATCCATCAACATATACAAAGAAATCTTGAATCATTCGCATGTGAACAAATTGCATTCATTAAGTTCCAAAGTGGTTGTTCGTTTACTTGAAGTAAAAGAAGACTAGGATTAGCAATAGGGTGGGTTTGGGACAGGGGATCCTTATTCCATTCCTGTCCCACAACATTCGATCATTCCCTATGCCTAACTCAGTTGGTAAAACGTTCAAAGTTTAAAAATGAAGGACATCCAGGGAGGGGAGTTGTCCGAGGTTCGAGTCCCAATGGGACAGTTTACTATATTGTAACAAAATTCTTAATTGTCAAAAAAAAAAAAAATTAGTTATTACTATTTTTCTGGATCACCACCATCCTCAATTTTAAACATGTGTTGTAAAAATCAGACCGAACCGACCGGTCTGATCGTTGACCCGTGACCTTTTCGGTTCCAGTTTAATTCGGTTCGGCCGCGATTTAATCATCGGTTTGATCCCTAAACCGTGAACCGGTAACTTTTTTCGATTTAGTCATCGATCTGGTTTTTGAAACATTGGTTATAAGACTCGCCAGGCAGAGGCTAGGCGACGGAGGCATGAGCCACCTTTGGCACCGCTCAGGCCTCGTTCATGTGACCACCAAACTCGCCATTCTCGCTCAGATTCATTTATACTTGCATTAATTTTCACATTAAGTATGAAAGATAGAAACCAGATTCTTTTTTTTTTTTTTAAATTTTTATAGTCATGCTCAATTAATTCCTATGGCTAAAGGGTTAATGAGAGTTTCCTTTTGCCACATTAATTTAAATAACGTGGCGATACATATATTTGTAATTACGAATTTTAATAACCACGACTAAAGTTCTGTCATTATAGTCTATTTTTTTTCTTGCGTGATAGTTTTTCTTTGTTCTAGCAAATAATTGCCAACATATCCTACTAAATTTCCTTAAGTTAATAAATAAATATAGATATAAGAAAACGATGTTTTTAGTAATTTTCATTGTATACGAGTAGTAGATAGAGGATGAGAACTAATTTGCAAATTTGGAGAGAGGGTTCTTCAAAATTATTAATTTCTTCACATTGAATAGAGCTTTTTATATTTTGGATAAGCAGTGCTCTTGATTATGAAGATTCATTTCTTTTCTATCATGTCTAATTCATGTAGTTGAACGTTTCAAAAAAGATAGGGCATAAGGAAGGGGAATCCAGGTTCAGCTTTCAATGAGAATAACTTCCTACATTGTAATTAAAATGTTTAGTTGTCAAAAAAAAGATTAGTTTCCTAGTATGATTTCCTGGGCCCTTAGGTAGGGGCGAAGGGAGAATGAGGACCATTGGGAACAATTTCCCCCATTGGAATTTTAGATTTTTTTTTGTAGTAAGGTTCTAGAAATTCTGATAGTTGTTGCCCCCTTTAAAAATTCTAAAAAAAGTTGTAACAAAAGGTTATGAACCCGGGATACATTCTTATTAGAGGTTGTTCCCACCGAAGTAAAATCCACAGTTATACCCGCATTACATATACATGGCTCGAATGGTAAATTGGTGGGATGTGTGGGTTTTACGAGAGATTTCGAGTTTGAATCTAAGAGCGGTATAAAAAGCGAATGATTTAATGGTGTTTAGGAGAGACGAACTCAAATGAGCATCAGTTCACGTTTGGTTCTCCTGAAATAAGAAGGAAAGAAATCGAGAAAGAAAATAGAAGTGAAAGAAAAAGTAGAAAGGACAACATTGTAATTCAAACAAAACAAAGGTAAATAAGCGCCATACTCCACCACAGGAATTCACGAAAAAAAGAAAAAAAAGACCTATAATGACAACAACCACGAAAATCACAACAACCAAAAAGCGGCAACCATAAATGGTTGTCAAGTTGATTGAAAGCGAGCAGAAAAGCGAAAAAAAACACTGAAATAAAGACTAGTTTTTATAGATTTCAATTCCCCTTTTGGTGATGATCGGGTTCAAGAAACTAATCATATACTGGCTTGATCGGAGGGTGGTTCTGTGGCGGCATCCAGTGGCGGCGACGGTGGTTGCAGCGGCGACGGGGATGATGATCGCGAGAGATGGCGGCTTGCCCATACTGTTTTGACCCGAACCTTAAAAACCACACTACTAATCCCAATGACGAACTTAGAATTTCTTCATCATTGTACTCGTAGATTTCCACCTTCGCCTTTCGGCTGAAAGCACTCATCCTCATGCGCTCCTTCGTCGACCGTTCATTTGCTTCCTCCCATTTCCATTTCCATAACTCCGACTCTCGACCTAATCATTACAGTTGTGGCGATAAATTGTAACAAAGATGTTATTCGGCATCGAAATCGGAGGCGGGAGAGATCGTAGCGAGGCTGATGAGTACAAACCCGGTTGTTGATCATGTTAAAGCACCTCTTGATTGGAAGCTCGGGTGGTATTCCTGGCGGCGCAAATAAGAGATTCGTGCCATCCTCGATCTTCGAAACCCACAACATCCATCAGCGGAATGAGTACCTGAGAGGCTGCGATTATGCATGCATTCCATATATCCTCCACAATCTCATTGAGATTAATGCTTGATTTTGTGATGGCCTGCCTCCCCCTCCTATTCCACCAACACTACTACGAGACACATTCTAAGTCTTGCCATGGGATGGAAAGAAAGAGTAAGGGAGAAGGCATATATAATTAACTTGTTTGCATGAAGGTTTGATGGTTTTTGCAAAACCATGTTTAGTAAAGCTATAAGTGTCAATTAAGTGCCATTTGTGAAGTTAAATTAGAAATACATTGGGCCCCTAGATTCTTGAAACCTCTCAGTCTTTTTGGTTTTGTGTGTGTCAGAAACCGTCTGTTATAATCTTGAGGTATAGTCTTATATCTTGTAGGATTGATAGAATCGTGCAAGGTCTTGTTATGGATATTCATACCAATATGTAGAGAAATAGGAAATATATAAGATTAGTAATTATCATAAGGTCCATGAGGGAAAACTTATGTATGTAATGTTAGGTGTCAGTCGAGGTTTTAAAACAGGGACGTTATAGGTGTAGAGTATGGAGAATATTCGAGGTGGTATGAGGCAGGCGAAAAATCGTAAAAGCCTCGAGGCACAGGATTGAATATCATACATTATGGAATTAAAGGACGGGCCACAAGTTTCCCGACATATAAGAATAGGGTGTGGGACCCTAAGGTCTTCCCTTTTACCATTGAAATGATCCTCTAGTTTTTTCTATGTCTTAAGTCCATTGTAATCCCGAGGTATAGTCTTATATCTTGTAGGATTGACAGAATCACACTAGGTCTAGTTTTGATATTCATACTAATATGGAGAGAAATAGGAAATAAGATTAGTAATGATCATAAGGTCCATGAAGGAAAACTTATGTATGTAATGTTAGGTGTGAGTCCAAGGGTTAGAAACAGGGACGATTATAAGTTAATAATTATGGAGAATATTCAATTGGTATGAGACGAGCCTAAAAACAAAATCGTAAGGGTCTCAGGCCCAAGTTAGATAATATCATACCAATGTAGAATTAAAGGGGCAAGCCCACAAGTTTCCCAACATGTAAGAATAGGCTATGGGAACCCTAAGGTCTTCCTTTTTACCCTTGAAATGGTCCTCTATTTTTTTCTATGTCTTAAACTGTTCGTTATAATCCCAGGAGTATAGTTTTATATCTTATAGGATTGATAGGGCTCGTGCTAGGTCACAGTTCTAGATATTCATACCAATATGGAGAGAAATAGGAAATGCAAGATTAATAATGATCATAAGGTCCATGGGGAAAACCTATGTGTATGTAATGCTAGGTGTGCGTCTAAGGGTTAGAAACAAGGATGATTTAAGTTAATAAGTATGAAGAATATTCTTTATGATGCCTTTTATGGGGCAAAAAACAAAACCATGATGGCCTTAGGCACAAGTTAGAAAATATACTAATGTAGAAATGGTAGATCCATTAAGTTTCCCAACATGTAGAATAAGAGGCTAAGGGGACCCTAATGTCTTCCCTTTTACCCTTGAAATGATCACTCTAGTTTTTATGTCTTAAGCTATGCATGACAATCTCAAGATATAGTCTTATATCTTGTAGGATTGATAGAATCGCGCTAGGTCTAGTTATGGATATTCATACCAATATGGAGAGAAATAGGAAGTAAGATTAATAAAGATCATAAGGTCTATGAGGGAAAACTTATGTATGGAATGTTAGGTGTGCGTCCAAGGGTTAGAAACATGGACGATTATAAGTTAATAAGTATGAAGAATATTCAATTGGTATGAGGCCTTTTACGAGATCCCAAAAACAAAATCATGAGGGGCCTCAAGCCCAAGTTAGAGCAATATAATACTAATGTGAAAGGGATGAGTCCATAAGTTTCTAACATGTAAGAATAGGCTAAAGGGACCTATGATCTTCCCTTTTACCCTTAAAATGATCCTCTAATTTTAAGTAATAGTCATTCTTATAATCAGCTTATAATTTGGATATCTCTTTTTAAAATGGGAATGTCATGCCTTCATGCTTGGAAATTGGAGCTTTGTGAAAACATCTCAAGCACTAAGTGATGAGAGCTAAAGTGACTTGAGATGACCATTATTGAGCTCTTAATGTTACGATTTAGCAAGTAAATAGATAGTGGGGGCTTCGATGATACAAGTGATTTATTTTAAATCATTCTTAATGCTTGAAATTGGAGTTTAATGGCCATTGAAGAGTATTCCAAACACCTAATGGTGATTGTTATTGTGCTTTAAGACGACCATTATTGAGCCTTATTCTTTAATTTGAAAAGAAAATAGGTTTTGGGAGCTTTAAGATTTACCTATGGAGGTTGATTAGCAGTATGTGACATTCGTTTAATTATATTATGTTTTGTATTCAAATTCTCTAGATGAAAGCACACATATATGTAGAGTATCTTGGTTGTGTTAGCTTAATTTAGGAGGTCTCTTCTTGGGAGAGCAAGGTAGCTCAAAGGATCTCTTATCGTTAGCACTTGTCTAAATCTTGTAAGTCTAATTCCCTTTAAATTTAATTGGTTTCCTATTTTTCTAAATATAAATTTTTTTAGAAAATTAAGTGAAAGAGGTTTGCCTTTTTTATTTTATTTTTATTCATCTTAGCCCTTGAATATCCTCTTTACCTACATTTCCCTAGGGTTTGACGGCTAGTTCATTAAGATTTCAAAACTCTGACCCGACTCGTATAATCTAATTTAGGAGCATTCATCGGTTTTGAGACTTTAGGCTTTTGCATAAAGTTAGTTATTCTTGATTTATAGAATGAGTATAACTTAGTTTAGACGAGTTTGTGCACCTTTTATAGTCATTCTATGTTAAAATTCTTTACCACCTTATTTGAATCTTTATCATTTCTAATTATATCAAATAGGTCTATTTTGAAGGAGAAAACATTAACGATAAAAATGTTATTCCAATCCTATCTTTTTCCTATATATACATTGTTTTTTTTAAGATCTTATTTTCAATAAATAATATATATCAATGCTACTTGTTTTTCCTCTTTAGGTCAATTGTTTTAGGTTGAAATTGATTAGTCACTCCTTACTATCTAAACTTTAAAAGAGTTTAAATTTTAATTTCATATGTTCTTAATTATTTTGTGTTTTACTTTTTATAAGGAAATATATCTTTTTTAAGCCGCCAAATCTTATCATACTTCAAGAATGTTAATTCGAATGGAGTATTTATGTTAGAATATGTAACTTCAATACTTTAGAATTCTAACTTTTTAGAAAAGAAATTCATGGAGATAATTCTTGTGATCCTTTTGGTATTTTATGGTACATATAGCCATTTGCTAGATGATCACATGTTTACTTGTCTTTACTCCTAATTAATGTGGCATTTCAATATATTCTACTCAAATAATTCATTTGAGAACATAGTTCCAAATTATTCTATCAAGGAAATTTGTCTTGATATATAATGTGGGAGAATATTCATCAAAAACATTTGTTAACTATTAAAATGTCAAGTAGAATTGACATTAAACATCTTATTACTCATGCATGTTTATTCCCAAAACAGTTTATTTTGAATCCCTTATCAAAATATACATACACATGCATACACACATTCTATAACATATCATTAATCCATTTTGACCTTCCACTAACTCAATATCTCAACTTTAAACTTGTACTTGGTCAACAAGCAAATGTTTTCCACTTAAAATTTTTCGTTATGCTATTTATATCGCTATCGATCCTTGTCCAAGGATTAAGATGAGTCATCAAAGACGTATTAGATTTACGGCGGTTTTCGATTCTTCATTCATCAGAATCTTAGATAATTGATTTTTCATGGCATTTTTTGTTGAAATCCAATTTGATAAAACAATTTTGCCACTTCAAGATGGAGGAATTCAATTTTGAGAAAATGATGAAAAAATAATAAATTTACTTGCAATGAATTTATTTTATCTCACCGCAATCCTCAATCTTATTAAAGTGAACTAGAACGTTAGAAGGTCAAGATACTATTCACACGTTAGAAAGTGCAAATCAATTGTAAGATGCACTAACATTATACTAGCTGCAAAATATTCTAGTATGGATTAATGTCCCTTTTAACCGATTAATTGATATCGGCGAAATGAATTCTGAAACAAGCTTGAAGTGTGATAGACTTATTAGCTTAAAAGATACAATTTCTAGGAAAAAACACAAGAAAAAAATGTATGAAAAGTTTAACAATCCTATAGAAGGTATATTTAAAAATGGGCTACTGAATTGATTAATGAGTCCCAAATTAATAAATAAATAACCCCTAAAGAGGCATAAATTATGCAATTGATCCATGAAGAGGCATTACTTTAAAATAATGACATACAATTTATTATCTATAACAGAGGAGAATGTTTGAAATATTATCTACAAATAAGAGAAAATGGGATTGAAATACTTTATAATTGACAATATCTTTTCCAAGTGGCTATTGATATCACAAGAAAAACAAGAACATCAAACCAACAATTTGATGAATGTCGATATGGACATGATGGTCTAAAATGAAAAAACAAAGTAAATAAAACTTAAAATCCATTAATTACAAAGTAAAAGGTATTTTGACTTTCTCTACAATTGCTTCAAGATGTAAGAGTTTTTCTACCAAAATGAAATAATAAGATATAAAATGTAATAAGTACATAGTACAAGTTTTCTCGCAAAAACCTAGTGTTATACTACTTTCTCTTTATGGATGTCATAATGCTTGCTTTATAATTAATTTGATAACCTCAAAAAAGACTAGATTTGAATATGATGAATTTATAACATATTTTTATTGATTCATACATAATGATAGGCATAAAAGTCCCTTAAAAATTTTTAATCGCTTTAAGAAAATATTATAAATCCTCATAATAAGTACTCATTTAAGTTATAGTGGTTCGTGGTATACATAGTAATACTTTCGAGGTATGTGGTATAACCAACTTGACAAATACTTAATAAAATAAGGGTATGCGAATACATTTTAAATTAAGAAATCAAAATTAGGTTTGTAGTTATTGTGGTGTATGTTAATGACTTGAATCGATGGGAGCCTTCAAATAACTCACAGAAACAGCAAAATTATTTGAAATAAAAATCTTGAGAAAATAAAAATATTGCCTAATTTGCAAATAAAAACATCTAAATGCAATATTAGTCAATCCATCAACATCTACAAAGAAAATCTTGAATCATTTGCATGTGAAAAAATTACATTCATTAAGTTCCAAAGTGGTTGTTCGTTTACTTGAAGTAAGAGAAGACTAGGATTGGCAATAGGGCGAGTTTGGGACGGGGAATCTTTATTCTGTTCCTATTCCACAACATTTGATCATTCCCCATACTCGTCCCAATTAAACCCAAGTCATGGGGGGATATGCATTCCCTATTTCCATTATGATATTAGAACCAAAATCTCATCATCGCCCCATCTCAACCCGATATGCGTTTTCCTCATTCCCTTCCATCCTTTGTGTTGGGTTTAAGATTGTCCATATCTCCATCCCTGGTGTGTTACAAGAGGAAGATTGCTTCGAAGATCAGAATTGATCGATAAAGATTTGAAGGATCGCTAAAGAAGTCCTCCTGGAAAACCAAGATGAAGTCTGACTCAAGACCTTCCCCACAGCATGTGATCGTGCGAGACTCCATGAGTCGGGAAATGGAGTAGAGTTGACGTGGGGTGCAAAGGCAATATGCTAGCGTGGAGGCCAAGGTACTTGGGGAGCAAGTAACCTATGATCCTGAGATCATTTAGACAAGTGGATAAAGATCATTTATACAAGTGGATAATGATCAAATCAAGAAGATCAGATCATCTAAGCTATCAAACTAGGATTGGAATAAAATAAGGATTCCATTCTAAAGAGGATACTATAACAAGTTTCCTATTTCAGCATGATAGCTTTAAGGAAAGTTCCTGATAATTCAAGGTAGGTTCCTGTGAGTCATATTAGGATAATGTTCCACTCTTATCTAGTCTTCCATATTCGAATAAACAAGGCTGTATATTTGAGACTTTGGAAGATGCTAAACATGGATATTCTGGAGTGAAGTCCTCGACGTGCTAAAGGAGTGCAGAGTGTAGATATTCTCCAAGGTATTGCACATTAAAAGTCTTTCACCTTTGTTAAAAGTCTTTCACCTTTGGTGAAAGATGATGTTCTTTAATTTCTTCATCTTTTTTATTAATGTAATGTGATTAGGTGTGCAATGCTGTAGAGAGGGAATGAAGGGAGTTCATTTTGAATTCTGCTAGAAGTGATTAGGTTTCAAGAAGGGTCGTGGGTAGAGAGGGAGTCTCGTACCACACAGACTAATTGTAACCTTGAATCGTGTTGCTGGAAATCCTAGAATCTAGGCACAACCTTGTGGACATAGAGGTTGTTGAACTACAAAATTGTGTGTGCTTTATCTTATTGCAAATATATCTCATTTTCTATGCACACAATAAAGTTCCATAGGGGAGTTCGACGCACGTACATAGTCCGAACGAAACTAAGTCCAAACATTGGGCGACCGTGGACCCGGAATGCACACACTTATATTTGTCAATATGTTTTCAATAACCAAACATGGCTTTTGCCTTAAAAAAAAGATATAAAACAGCAATTTCTAAAAAGTTAAATCTGTGGTAGGAGATCAAGATCGAATCTTAATATCAAAATAGATATTTCGGTCAAAAGACTAAAACCACATCCAAATAAAAATAAATAAAATCTACAACCATATTAATAAGAGAAAAAATTAGCATAAATTCTCAACATGAAGCAGCTAGAAGAAGAAGGGAAATTTTTATCGAATGGGCGCTAGGATGTCAAGGATGATTCGAGGACTAACACGATCCTCCTACCACCACATCGTGCCCATAAATCGATCTTTAGAAACCAAAACCGCCAGAGAAATCACGTATCGTGGGACTTCACTTGTAAAAGCAACTAGAGCTCTAGAATGAGAAAGGAGGAGGAAGAGTGATGACAACCCTAGAATGAAAAAGAAGGAGAAGAATTTGTATCAACCTTAAAATAAAAAAAGAGGGAGGATCTATATAAATGTGGGTAAAATGGATATTTTTCCACTATGACAAGGCGGGACAAAAATGTTATAAATCCCATACTGATACAGGTTTTAAAAATACCAAACCCAAACTCGTCTCACTGCTCTATTAAGGGTAGGTAACTAAAATCAAGTATTTGTCATTTATAAGAGGACTATTTCACCCCAAAGATAAAAGAACTACAATTGGTCAAACATACCTTATTCGGGTGTTATTAGTAAATATCATGGATGTTAATTGGCAAACAATGTTATATCCCTTGTTTTTTTTTTGAAAGGAAAATTAATATTATTGATTCAAACTTGCAATAAATCAATAAATCCAAGATACAAATAGCTAAAAACCATACAGGATGAAACAATACCTAGGTTAATAGTATAATAAATTGGCATAAAGAATACAAATTTGATAATATAGTGACTAGAATATATGCGACTTCAGTTCTTCAACATACTGACAACTATAATTAGATATCTTGGACCGATCAGATCCGCTTTGCATATCTAAATCACCCCCACACAGATAAAACGCCGCAATAAGACGACGAACATCACCCAAACGTTGATAAAACGACGACAACACAAAAAATCAAGATAAAACCCAAATTCAGGAAAACCACTTTATTAAGCAATAATATGAAAGAAAAAGATGCAGATATGATTTAGACCAAAATGGCAAAAAAATAAAAATCACCTCACCTTACTGAGGAAAATAGGCTACAAGAGAACATGAAGAGAGAGAGAAAAAGAGAGTGAGGCTAGGATTTTATGTGGTTTCGACCTTCACCGTTATATCCCTATTTAAAAACCATTCAAAAATGAAATATAAATGTGTATAGATTAAGGTTAATAAGCTGCAATATTCAAGAATTATGTAAATTACTCTTCATCAAAGATAATGCTTTTAAATTACATTTAGATGATATTGTTTATTTTATGTAAATTAAAAAAAAATTGATGACAGACATCGGGATTATTTTATTTAATAGAATTAGAATCTCACTCATTTGATATGTGAATGTTGGATATTTTACAAGCCCTCACAAAGCTTGATCTAAAATATGATATGTATTTACCTGTTATAAATATCATGAAAATCAATTAAGTAGACAATGATATCCACCTCTTCAAATATTCGAGAATTATATGAACTATCGTTCATCAAAGATAATGTTACCAAGTCCCATGAAAATAGTGTTACATGTATATCACAAATTAAAAAATATATATATTATAAAAGGTAACAAAACAAAATGTATCTCACTAAATTTCTTATAGTCACAAACTCCCAAAAAATAAAAATGACGTCTATATATTCAATTAATTCAGGATGATCTTGTATATATTTACAAAAGTACTACTTAAGTATCTATCAGTTAAAGTGTTAAAGAAAAACATACATGTGTCTACAAGAGTTGGAAAAATAAAATATGAATATATTATGTTATTTTTCTTTATCTAGGTTTATTTTACTAGGGTTATACTAGAAAAACTTCTAAAGAGACTACCTTTAATGGTTTAATTATCCAAGAAATAATTCACTGCTCATGGATTGTAGTTTTTCCTGTATTTCTTTCTAAGGTTTTAACGATACAATATGCTTCATTTTTATAGTTTTATTTAAAGAGAATTGCACAAAATATGCGAATCCTTGAAGCCAAATATATTTCTTATAAATTCAAATACTATGAAATATAATTCACTCTCTTGAGCTAGAATTTATTTTTTTTCCTCACTTCTCCTATTTTTAC